>JTDE01004195.1:16314-61443 GCA_014338405.1 Paragonimus skrjabini miyazakii
TATCACACGGCAACGAGGATCTTGGGGTTTGACGGTTGACGACTATTTACTACCTTTGTTAGACGTGTATCCGAGCTACTTTACATGCTTCCATTTTGGTTGGTATAGATTGACACTGTTTGGCTCACGTATGACTTAGTATGTTATGTGACAGCAAATGCCACTGTGATTAGTCGTGTAGAAACTGTACAGTTTCTAATTGGTTTATAGAATACGATCAGTTTCCTTATCGTAGTTGATCGGTTTCGAGAGTTTGGTTTGCTTCCATTTTTATTGCAAGTGTTTATTTGATTTGTGCGACCGATATTGAAATCTGAATGGCGCCATGTCGGATTTTTCGGCTGATTAGAAAACAAAAACATCATTTTGATTTATTTTTGGGTTTATTGAATAATTCGTACTGGGTGGCAATAGTCACTAATCCAAATATTCCTAATCTCAGTGCTAGCTACCTGATTAAGTAAACGGATGACGACAGGTTTATCGTTGCCATGATCCTGTATGGATTGTGTTTTTCACGGATTATTGGGTGGTTGTGGTTTAAGGTATGAAAAAAAAGTTTAGCGGAATTAGTGGTCTGGAGCGAAAATCGTATAAAGGCTTGTAAACAATAGAAAAGCAAGACAATTTATGGATGCCTTCCACTCCTTTCAAAATCCTCTTGTGCTCTCGAGTTTTGCATTATTACGCCGAAAGGTAATCTAGTGTCCCAGATGGCCGTACTTGTGCCACATTAACGACCGTGCGGTGAATTGACGATTTCAATCCGCTGTTTTTGCTTGTGATTCAGCATTTGGTTCAACGGTTATTCTTGTTCTCTTCCTGTCTCTTATAGAATTTCCAAATCTGCTCGAGCATTATCTACGCACTAAAACCCAGCAATCACCAGATCGTATTCGCCTACTTCAATCCAAAAAAGAAACTCCTTCACCGACGTTTCGCACAATGTCTATGCCAGTTGAAAATTTCGATCTAATTTCGCACCAGTCCAGTTCCGTTCCAGTGGAATACTCAGAGGATGATGTACAAAGGGAATTCTCACTCCATACGAATTTAGGTCTAGAACGATACCCACATTGGTAACTGACCATATACAAGTCAGATTGCAATCTGTGAGCTAGGGAAAGGCTAACACAACGCGTTTTGCCATTGTGATATATTTGACAGTATTCGTTGTCCATCTATTTTTCCTCTGTCTCATTTGTCTGTATTTTTTGTCACCTAAATCCCTCCCACTGTCTGTGATGTGTTACAATCGTGTGACTTACTCTGCTTCGAATCACTATTGTTTTTTTTAAACGTCAATTTTATTTTTATCAGCATATTCCAGTTTCGTAGCCTCATATTGTCATCCACTTATCAGTTACATTTCGTATCCACCAATGACGATGCGGCTGACCGGCATCCGATAGTAGGCCACCGCTTTGAGAACCATAACGAGACCAGCGAAGCCGAGACCTGCGACAATTTGTGGATAAGATAGGATAAAGTGGATTCAGAGGGGGGGTGTTGTAAGATTTTTCGGTCGTTTGTTCATCTGATCCGTTGCTTACTGTCCGACTGGGGAAGTGGGAAGATCTAGAATAGGTTGTGATTGGATTAGTTCATTTCGTGAACTCTTTTCACTAACTTGGTCGATATTCCATCTCAGTGCCTCTGTCATTTGTGGTAGTTTGCTTAGAACCCGAAAATTTAGTGTCATTACCTGCTTTTTGTATACCCGCTAATAACACATGCATTTGTCGTGCACCTGTTACGTGATTCGCCATTCTGAGCACGCTAGTGTTTTGTCCACGATATATTTAATTGGGTCATGCGACTGCCCCTGCTTCGCCGCTTATGCTTACGTGCAATCCATACGCTCTGCATTTGTGTGCACTGCAGTTCTGTTATGCACGTCCTATGTTTTCTACGCCACAATACATCCTTGCAGTTTGGCTGCACACGATTTCTTTGTCGGTACATTAATTACATGCTTATGTAATCGTTATCTGGGTAACCTCACCATCGTCACTGTTAACTGTTTTCTGTACACGAGGTGGTCATGGTCACTGATAATGGCTATTGTAAACTGGAACGAATGAACGCGATTCTGATAATCTTTCAAAGTATGGACAAAGTTGCAAGTTGTTGAACAGTCATTTGTAAATGTTTTGGACGACTGAACACTGAAGTTCACGCCGGCTTCCCTACAGACTACTCCATCGATTTGATCAGGTGCTTCTGGACATGTACACAGACTTTCGTCTGTGAGGCCGGCAAAACTGTTTTCCTAATTGCGTGTGAAATAAGACGTACACTAATTGAGGACTGATACTTCCTTATGCACTGGGTTTACAACCTCGGGTAATTTTTCTGTGTGATGTTTCGAGTAAGGTGGAACGCGGACTGGACAGACTGTAAATAGTTAATCACTTCAGGATATTCGTAAGAGGCGAAATTTTAAACAAACGTTTTCTATGATATATATATATATATATATTATAGCTTAATCGAGGTGTCAAATGTTTTATAGTACTTCTGATGAATTGAGACACTTGACCCGAGAGAATGACGAGAAATATACTTTTGATCGTATTTGGCCCACACTTGCAAGCTCAGTCGGAAAGCTCGCTTGCCTGCCGTCCTAACTGTTGTGAGGCATCACCACACCTGTTCTTTAAGCCAGCAACATTACGTCTATGGCCGATATTGATGTTTAACTGCCATACAACTCTGGTTTGTGTGTATGAATGGCTTTGCTGAGTCCAAGCTCCGATACTTGAATCAGTAAACTCGCCAGTTACTGTATGTTCTTCAAGCACAGCGAATCTTTGCAACTGTTATCGTCTGCTCAATGCCATCTTTGAGTATTGGTTTTCAACTTCAGTTCATTCAGCTGAATAATTAATTTGCAATCTCTTTTACAGTCAGAAATCTGAATAGTCTCTGTGTGAGGCTGTTCTTGAACGTTAGTCAGATGATATGGGATGTAAGCTGGGCTATGTTAAGGCCAAAATTCGATTTTGAAGTCATGAAATAGTAGGTATTTTGATTAGGTTTCGACGGAAGTTTGGAACAGCCTGATAACAGTAGCACTGACCTTCTGGATCTCGACTCTTTCGTTTATTTCGGCCTACTAGTCTACCTTCCGCTATTTTCTGGTCTTGCTGCTCTAGTTAATCTGTCATAGTTTGTGTTCTGTGCGCTTATCTCAGTTTGCTACTCATCTTCATTGGTGTACAGTATAACCCACGTGAAATTTAGCCATTTCATGTTTGAATTTTTATCCTAATCCATCATATCGATATTGGGAGATTTGTTGTGTGCGATGCCTTGTCACTTATCTCTGTCCGGGAACATGCAAGATTCAATCTCTGCGAAACGTTTTTGTTGCCATACTGCTATGCCGCATGGAACTGTTAGAATGAAAACCGTGGTTGACTTGTAAAACGATTCCTCCTTCATTTTTCATACAACTATCATTTCTGTGTTTACAGTTTCCAACTGTTAAGCTTAATCTGTTCTCTAATAAGCCAAGTACTCGATGAACATCATGTACATTGACTTCTAGCAGCTGGTTGGTCTATGAATGTCTTATTCTCATAGTTAATCGATTAACTTTTGTTTGGTTAATTTATTCACTGGATGTTTTGTTTTCTTACGAACTTGAGTAACCTTTAACCGGAATTCAACCCTTATGTAAAAAAACGATTTATTTTAGTTGCACGAAAACCGATTGAGTCATGAGAATACGAAGTTTCAAACGAGCTTACTTTCACTTTTTCATTAGATTAGGTACAAAACTGGTGTATCTGAACCGGGTTGCTAAATTGGAAATAAACTGTTCTATGATTCGAGTGTCTGAATTGCCTGTTGCTTGACCGTGGTTTGATGGGACAGGCTCATAACGGTATGTGATAAAAATTACCCTCACTCCGACAATCAGTTTATGATTTTATGATATTTATGCCTGTTTGTGAGTCCCTGATCTATTGCTGTTTGTAAGGATATTTGTGGTGAACTAGCCTAATTTAGAAGCATTGAATACAAGTTTGTTTGCGGCCTCCTACTATAGAACAAAAATACCGTTTGTAATTTCGCACCGATCATGTGAAGCACTGGGTTACGTGTGTGGATTGGTAGACGTTGTCACTTGACTGAAACTTGACGGGTGTATTCAAGATGACCAAAGTTTTTATCACCAAATTATAAATCCACGTTAGTCAAACGTGTATGGATACATGTGTTTACCTAAGTTTGTTGTCTTGATTCTGTTCGCCCTCATGTCAACGAAACTGTTGCTCATCGATTCACTTATCTCTTAATAAAAGTACAGATAAAATGTTGACTATTAGAACTCACCCAGGTTCACGGAATACAGTCCTCCTGTCCGTTCTCGGTATACGTATGTGACCACCTGAAAAACAGTATTGATATGTTTTTAGGACTGTGAGTGTAGGCTTTCAGTTTCGTCACAAATAACCAGTTTTCTTCAGAAATCATTTAGCTGATTACACGTCACAACCTGAAATAAATATATTATCCTTTATTTGGTGAGTCAAGAGTAATCAACAATTGCTTTTCTGTAGTCAACTATCTGTACCTTGATACCTGCCTCCTTAATTCCTGTCAACAACACCGATCTATCAAATTAATCCAGATAGTCCGGGTTCAAACTTTAGCTGGCAATGAGCTCATCAACTCTGTATCGGGTTAATCGTGGTTATCAACAGTAATTCGCCGGTCGTTTCCTTTCATGTTTAACTGCTATACAAATTGCGGAAAACTCTCGTCTGAAGAGTAAAAAGGGATTAACTAAGACCATTTTTGACAAATCTGTTCAGATTCTAACTATCGTCGTAATGTCTGCAATTTTTAATCGAACAACTGAATCTCACGTCCGAATATGACTGCACCTGCAGGACAATTTACTCGGTCTTCATTGCCTCATCTCCCTGATTGTCCCCGCCACTGGACCAGACTAGACACTGCGCTTCCTAACTTTTCTATCAAGAGGTCATGTGGATAAGGGGAAATGAACAGGCTCTGTAGTTTCTAACTTACAAGTAACTGATTTTGTTTCCTTTTGCTAAGTTCACTTCGAATCCCACGCAATTGGGTCGGGGCCTGGGTAACTAAGTTGTGATACAGTAAATGATAGGTTGGAATTGTTTATGCACGACATAACCGTCCAAACTACACGTTATCAGAGCTTTGACGGATGACGTTGTTTGTTCCTCACTGTCATAAACTGATATTCTAACCTTCTCAGAGCTTATCCGGTGCGTGTGATGGAGTTATCCATGTTCAGAGATTTCAGCAGTCGTTGCTTTCTCAATGACATTTCGTAGCCATAAAATGAGTCTGTTCTATCCATGGTCTTATAAATGCGATTTTTAAGCTTAACTATGATCGATTTTACTGTCAAATATGCCGTGTTTGATAAAGTTACCTGGCTGTGTATATTCAAGCACCTGTTGTGATTACAGTGCTTCGTTCATTCAAGATACGACTTTTTAAGTACATAAACTGATCTCACCTCAGAATTCCATTGTCTAATCGAAGCTTAGTTTCATCGTTGAAGTATTTGGCATTAGTTTTTACTTTGTAGCTGAAAACTTATCCAAAGGTCTTGGACAGAAGCAGAAATAGTATCTTACAAAATCCCACGAAAATCGTTGTCAGTTTACTGTAGGTCGGTCACCTTCCCCGCCGAGTGGAAATCAGTTGTACTTGACCTTGCATTTCTGGTTTCCAATTTATATCTACATCATCCAGCAGAGGATAGGCCGCGCTAACTGACATTCTGAAGTAAAAGAATCTGTTTATTCGCAGTTCTTCATGGAATTAACATTTTCTGATATTCGCTGTTTGCGGTTCGCTTTATTGGAATTCCTACTAGCTTCCACTCTTACTTTTGTACTACTCGCTAGGTACACAATGTTTGTTTCAGACCGTTTGTTCTGTACATTGGGGATTGTGGGTTCTACTTTGTTCACTTAAATAAAATGATGGTGTGTTTCGCCAGCTTAATCGCGTACTACGATAATCCAGATGTTGCATGTTCTAAGATTAACCTTTTTGGTGAATACAAACAGTATCCAACTCAACAGCGTCCGTCATTCAAAATACAGTGTAAACTAACCGAAGTGACAATAGCGACAGCCAGGGCAACCAGTGCGTACTCCAACAGTCGTAAGGCTCGTATACGTGCAAAGTCTGGACCTACAGAAGTCACGTGTTTACAGTGGGGGCACTTCGCGTCTGATGTCAGTCCAAAGGAATTTGGGGCAAAAAAGCGATAGTAACAAAATCCACATCGGAGTTCAATCGGTCTGGTGCCTTCTGTGGTATCGTGCTCTGTGGGAATGAGAACGAGATAGAATGAGTCTATATGTGGTTTGTTCAACTGTTTACCGTAAGTTCAGACGGATTATTCTGTTAGTACAAATGAGCCCTAGTAATGTCTCAGCTACTGTTGAAAATGTCAAATCATACTATTCCTACCCAAAGGAAATAGACATTTTATGCTCCATACCATTATAATTCGTGCCATGCTGTTTCCGAATGAGAAGGTTCAGGAAAACAGACAGTAAATCGTTTGGGAAAATTAACAACCAAAGTGGTTCTGGTAAAAAATATGAACATTCCTGTTTTTTTTAACAGCCTGGCAAGTAAACCAACAGAGGTGGGTCTTTTGGAAAAATAACCGAGATATTTGATCTTTCAACATGATTACCTGGCACACCTATAATCCTGAGGTTGTACACCATCCGAACGCAACTGTCTATAGCATTACCCACCAACTACTGGAAAATGGTTGCCTTCATATAAATAGGAGCATTGATGAATTGTTAGTTGGTTCTTATGTACACCAGATACGGAAATTCGCATACTTCTAGCAGCCCCATTGTTAATTTCTCTCTCACGGATTTCCGCTCGTTTTTACCATTAGAAATTTCCATTTCGTACTCCAGTAACCGTTTTTAATGTTGTTGGAACAAGGCAGATCTGTTGTACACTAATCCGAATTCATCAGTGCTGAGTAAAACTGGAATTCCCGTGTTCGAATAGTTCAAGAGAGACAAAGGAATATGAGAATTTGGCACCAGTTAATCACATTTTGAAAGGCGCCTCGAGCGTAGCAGTTTTAAGCTAATATCGGTTAATACAACAAAATTTTAACGGAATTCAGCATCAGATGCAAAATCAGTGATTCTTGTTGATGTTTAACTTCTTTATAGTGACGAAAAAGCCGCAGCCAGGGAAAAAAGAATGGTAAAGATGGGGACCCAATTTTTAAAACATTCATCATCATCATAGACAGCAATACATAAGTGGTTCACACTGATGCTTAACTGCCACACAGCCACGAAGGAAAAAAAATCCTAGGGAAGGAGAGAGGACCTAACTACGAAAAACCGCTACGTCTATACTCAGACATTCAACATCAAGGTGCCTACACCTTGCAAACAAACAACCGAGCTGTTAGTGAAAGTAAGGCGTCATCAGCAAGACAGCTTCCTCACGGCTTTCACTGCCCCACGTCATTAAGTACACTCACTTCACAGACAATTCAGCCAAACAAAGACAACATTCACGCCACTGAGCTCGGTTAGCCGCCATCTCACCCAACATCTCAAGCCACCGACTCTGTGAATCGTGAGGGCTCCAGCCCGGGAGACGAACCCGATCTACAGTGACCGACCCCTTGGTGAACAATATCGTTTGTCTACGCCAGGTCATCATCTGTCCACCTTGCGCCAATCGGCCGCAGCGTCGGCAAACAGTGCTCAGTATGGCAAACGACTAGCTGGCATTCTTAGTTCATGGCCTAACCATGTGAATCTGTGAGAATGTAGTGGCCGAACAAAACAACTCGTTTGACAATCAGTGCCAAACACCCGTTTTCTAACGTCCTCCTTGGTGCCACCCGACACGAGCGATTGAATGCAGACATCGGTGGTCAAAGACTTGAAGACGGTTCACGTCTTCTGCCCTGAGGGGCCATGTTTCGCTGCCGTAAAATGATGCAGCCCTCACTGTTGTCTGATATAGGTGACTCTTAATTTTCAGAGAGATACCTTTCTGTCGCCATAAGTGCCTCAGATTAGTAAACACCGCTCTAGCCTTGGAAATACGCGCCTCTATTTCATTCCCTATACCTCCGCCGTTGATGTAGCTTCCCAGGTATACAAACTGGTCAACAACCTCCATGACTTCACTATCTAACATTAAATCTACGTAATCACAGCAATCTTGCAGAAACACTGCATTTCGAGGCTGCAAGTCGCATTCCGAGGTATTTAGCAGAAAGTAAAGTAGCCTCTAGTGTTGTTTGTGGTTCTTGGTGAGTGTCAAACACCATCACCTTGTCGTCGGCATAATCAAGATCAGCCAGCCTTCCACCAGGTAGGTCTATACCAGCATCTTGTGACTGCCGGAGACAGTCCATTATTTTGTCCATCACAAAATTAAACAAAAATAATGGAAGTGGACAGCCTTGAGGAACGCCGCTCCTGGTGCTGAAACTGTTAGACAGTTCATCATAAACCCTGACCTGAGCCGAAGTATGGGAGTAAAGTGCCAACAGTATGTTCACATGCTTGGTCGGTACGTGCCTGCATTTAATCGACTCTAAAAGTGTAGATCGATTCACCGAATCGAACGCACCTTTATAGTCGAGAAATACGGCCATTTTTGACCGGCGGTCTACATAACACTGCTCCAAAAGTTGACGAAGGGTAAAAGTATTATCTATACATCCCCGGCCAGGACCAAACCCTGCCTGTTCTTCTCTAATGTTTAACTCCCGAACTGCAGTGAGTCGAAGGAGTATAATGAATGCCAGAACCCTAGAAATGACTGATCAAACTAATTCCTCTATGGTTTTCACAAGAGCTCCTGATACCTTTATTGAATATAGGAACTATTATCACATGACCCCAGTACGGAGGGATGGTCTCCGTCATCCACACAAGTTGAAACAGCTGAGTCAAGGCCTCGAATAACCTCTCCACCCAGACACTAGTTTATCTGAACCAGCAGCCTTATTACGATTGAGAACCGAGATGCAATTGCGAACCTCAGTCTCAATGGGTGGTTCTAAATCTACCGACCAGGGCGTTACATCAGAAGTTTGTGGAGGCAGCACGGTAGAAGCAGGAGGCCAGCTAAGTTGACCCTCGAAGTGTCTCAACGCTCCAACCTTCTGGGCTTACTATAGATTAGTGTGCCATCTGCCTCGCTGATAGCTTCACTAACAGACGGTCGCCTGGGACCAGTAGCACGGATCATCATCATCAACAGCCATGAGCCTGACCAAAAGGTACTGTGGCTCGGGCCGCCGCTCGCCTCAACAGCGACGTGGGATATTCTGCCGGTGTTCCCTGAAGGAAAGCCGGTTTCCATTTCCTCAACGTTTTCCACTGACCAAGCCTCACGATTAGCCTTTAGACTACGTTTCAGCTTCCTACGGATATATCTTCTAGACTTATTATGTGAACTACCAGGAGGAACCTTCCGCCTGGCTTCTAACAACTCTAGAGACTTTTCTTAAATTCAGTGTTTGTTAAACTCGTACCCCTGTGCCCCATGCTGCAGTGCCTGCTTTCTGAATAGCTTTTGCGATTTGTGTCCAGCAGCTATTAGGGTCTTCGGAGTGAGTACCACTAAGGCAGCTTTCTTAACTGGTTTTGTACTTATGCTTTACCGATGGTAAGGCCAGTTTCTCAACAGCCAGTCGTTGCTGTCGGTGAGTTCGTTGACCCGCAAATCTAAGAACAAAACGACAACATACCAATGCATGATCTGAGTCCAAGTACGTGCTCCAATAAGAAAGACAGTCTTGAATGCAACCACGCCACCTGTAACCAACAGCTATATGGTCTATCTGAGACCAGGCCTGATTGGGAGAATGCGGGCGCCAGATATAGCAATGACGTGAACGATGCCTAAAACTAGTGCTGGTTAAAAATAGCTTATGCTCAGCGCACAGCTGCAACAATCGCTCACCATTATCTGACCGATGTGACGTTATCCCCAACCTGCCACCTAAACGAGATTCGACCTCACCAAGGCGGCCGACCTGAGCATTCATATCTCTGGCCAGAACGACTATATCAGAGCCACGTGTCGACCGAAGAATAGCGGCCAGATCCGAGTAAAACGCGTCTTTGACGCCGTCGTCACTACAGTCAGTAGGAGCGTAAGCAGACACAATGAATAAATTTCTGAAAGTCTTGCGTCTAGAGTTGGTCTTAACGGAACCTGCCAAGCAGACGGCACAAAGTCTACTGTTAACAGGAATCCAATCTATCAATGCGGCTGCGGCCGTCGATCTAAGGACTACACCTACTCCAGCCTGACCTGTAACAGCGGCTGTGGAGTCACCCGAAGTGTATAACCAGTATCGGGTAGACAATGTAGGCGTTGTCAGTTCCATACGCTGACTACTGTCCCGGATTCTAGTTTCCAAGATACAGCAGACATCGACATGCAACGAGTCTAACGTTCGTGCGAGAGCGGCCTGTTGACCTATCTGTTTTAGAGTGCGAACGTTGAAAGCACCTATATTAATTCGCATTCTAGGTCTAAGCAAAGGCCGAGGGAGGCATGAAGCTGAATGGCATGAGACGGAACTTACAGGCCTAGTGTTACCACTGTTAGCTACATCTGTTGTGAGACCTGTGGAGTAACTATCAGAAATGGAGGTCGGGAGGGGCCTGAGAACTAAATTTGATAGGGCAGTGGGGGAGGTGTCAGCAGTAGCATGTTTTCGCCTATCCACTCTGCTGTATGCAGCAGATAGGGCGACCCGGTTTATACTGGGAGACGGCCGATGCAGTATGGCAATACTGGTGTTGTGACTATTCGTGGTTGTGTGTGGGCTGAGATACTGTCAGGGCACCCAGACCTAGACAGGAAAACGATTAGGGTTGTCAACCAAAGCCTATATCGCAAGACAGCGGGTGGGTGGCAGTGTACCAGAACTGGTACATTTTTCAGAAAAAGATGCCAACCTTCTTCCCACCCCCAATCTGGAGGACCAGGAGACTGGTTTGTCAGACCTCTACCTACTGGCCTGCCTGCTATGAGTGAATCTACCAGTGTGGTGGCCACACCGTCCAGTTTAGCTCAACAGATCATCGAGATGCGCAAGCCGTCCCACGGCGTCAAGGTCTAGTCTCGTTGTAACAGACTACCAAAAGTACTTCAACACAATACAAGCAAATTAGTAAGACCATTTACGGGCTGCTCCAAAACGAGATCGGCAAAGGCAACATGCTCGGTGATCGAAACAATTGCGAATTTATGTCAGTAAACAAAGGTGAGGTGAGGAACGACGCGTTAATGCATCAACCCGGCATTCTTTTCAGTCGGTTCTGAAGTGAGGAAAAGTGATACAGGTGAAGTTACTTGTCAACGTCTTCTTTCGTAAGGGTTGATCACCCGACAGTAGCAGGAAATGGATCCACTGCCATAGTGGACTGACTGATATTGAATATACGAAAGAGATTGAATTACTTAGCACTTCTGCAGAGAACATACAGACAATGCTGAACTAAGTACTCAAGACTGGGTAAGCATTGGTCCTGTCTTTATTATTGCAGCCAAGTCGCTCGAAACAGTTAAACGTTTCACGTATCTAGACATCGTTACCTTGTCAGATTGTAATGTTGTTGATGCATTGTCCAGTAAGAGTGACAGCATGTAGTACATTTGCCAAACAGCGTGTAGCGACCATAATAAGTGATAATTTTGATAGCCGCATTCACATGTACATTTTTGATGACCTTCGTTTTTTACCTGCTTCTGTTTTAGTCCGGCTATCCCATTTGTAATATTCGTCCTGGGACTACAAACACAATTCGCTCCGTGTCTCGCTAGCTTTACGTGTTTTCTCTGTACACTTTACTTTCTAGGGTCGATACTAATACACGAGGGTCCACTCGTTGAGTCCTTGTTTTTCATTGTCGATCGGTTTTTGATAGTGACTACAGACTGTTTATTAATTCTGTTGGACTAGTTCCAACAGGCGCCACATATGACGTCGCAAACAGGATCAGTTGTAGATTGGGACATAAAACTAATGTATGCGCTTAGTGTTGCTCTATGGATAACAGAATGAGCCCACTGATGTAGAAGATACATAGAGATTCACGATATTCGACAACCGTCGTCTCCACCAATAAGCTTGTTTCGACTGTTGACTGTATGAACAAGGCGACAATTCGTCGGCAGGTATTTTGTAAATTCGCATATAGTAACTGGGGTGAATAACAAAAACCACAGTCTTCACTACTTGGGTCATGTATCCGGTATGCTGACGGAGCGTTTATCGGAACGTGCATTGCTGAATGTTATGGGAAATCGCAAGGATTCCAGATGACGTGGTTATGGGCTACCACAACCTTCACTGTTCCAGTGAGCAAGGTTGGTTCATCATCATCACAACAACGATTTTGATTGTGTCCAGACGATACTGTGGCTCGGTTTGTCGAACACCTCAACAGTGAAGTGGAAGATACTAGAGGAACAAAAAGTAACCGAAAAATCCAAAAAATAGTAGAAGACTAAGCTGGAGAACTAGAAATGGTATGAATGCAGGTACACTATTAAAGTCGGAAAATTGCCATATCAAATAGAGTTCAGAACCAGCGATTTGAGCAATCAGGAGGTGTGCAGACAAGCAGGCTACAACTATCCACTTTTTGCAGTAAAGCAGTCAGGGTCTTCATATTTCGTTACCATGTTGTTGCTTGACCACCGCGTGGATTCACTCAACTGTCGGTGGTCTCAGCATATAATGCCCGGTACAGTTAACGATCAGTTGACACACGGAGTACGTGACCCAAACATCGTAAGCTGTGCAGCGTGAGTAGTTGATCAATTTTTCGCGCATCTCGAGCGTTCCGGAATACGCGCCGGCGAACGGCCGTGTTGCTCATGCGATCACCGCACTCTATGTGGGCTAACTGGTAGAGACAACCATGGTTCATGTAGCAAGTCTGGCGACATCCCGTTGTGAACAAACCACAGTTTCGAACAACAGAACGCACACAAGCATTATATACCCCTCCTGTCAGCGAAAACCGAACGTCTTTTCGATGCTACAGATGACGCAGTTTGGCAAAGGCAACTCGTGCCTTTGCAATCCTCGCTGACATCTCATCGGCAATATTACAGGATGACGAGATAGTACTACTCATGTGTATGAAACTGTCCAAAGTCTCGAGTGTATTATGTGCAATGAAGATGGAAGAAGTGGGAACGCTCCAGTCATGAAGCAGCACTTCGCACTTTGACAGTGTGAAGCGCATTGCACATAAACCAGACAGATAATTCACCCTGTCCAGCATGGTCTGCAGATCTTCGGCAAAGGGGCTAAGTAAAACAATGTCATCCTCATAGTCCAGATGGGTGAACCTGGCGCTAGGAAGAAGCTCAACACCAAGTTCCCTGGCCTCCTCGAGCGCGCCCTCCAGAATATTATCTATGACAAAATTGAACCAGGGAGAAATCTGACACTTTTAACGAACATCATTGCAAGTGATGAACGTTCGAAACCGTTAACCATAAACCCTAGCCCTGTTTGCAAAATGAACATACAGTGACGTCAGCAGATTCACGTACTTCCATGGCAACCCCTAGCAAACAAGGCAGTTCCAGTGGACGGTAAGAGCATCCGCTAAGTTTAAGAAGACCACGACCGTCAGCTGTCTATAAGAGTGCTGATGTTCCAAAATCCGTCACAAGATGAAAGTCTGAGCAACGCACCCTAGATCAGACCGGAATCCTGCTTGTTCTTTGTGTATCTGACTTTCTATGCGCTTAGTGAGCCGACGTCAAATGAGGTCAGTGAGTAACCTGGACGCAAAAGACACCAGACTGATGCCTCTGTAGTTGTCACACGGACTGACGGTAAACATCACTCACGGGGTACCTCTTCAGTTTCCCAAGCTGCCTGAAGGAGTTTTGTTAGTTCTGCCGTCAACGTCTCCCCACCGTCCTAGAAAAGCGCAGGGAGAAGGTCTTGTCCAGGAGCCTTGTTACGCTGCAGGGCCATTTCTGTTTTCGACGGAGGGCCGCCTGCAACGTAATAATCGACCACTCGGACCCCGTCGTCTACACAGTCTAGTAACGACCAGCTGAACTGTTCCTGAAAATGGTCATTCCACCTGTCAAGTCGACTCAATTGGCTGGTGATAAATGAACCGTTTCTTTCACACAAGGTCTCACTTACATCGAATCGACGACCAGTACAACCAACAAGCATGGAAAATAGCTTCCTGCTATTCCCAGAAGAAAAGACTCGTTCTATTGTCATCATCACCATTATCACTATCATAAACGGCAATACGCCAGTGGTTCACACTATTGCTTAACTGCCACAATCACAATGGGGAAGACAGCAAGCCCTGCACGGGAAGAGAGACGAAAAGGGAAGGGTATAGAAAAGGACCTAACTATTATCAAAATGAAAGCTACGTCTATATTCAAACATTCAGCATCAAGATGCTTGCACCTTGCAAACAAACAACCAAGTTGTAAGTGAAAGCAAGGCGTCATCAATAAGAGGGACTCCCTATGACCCTTACTGCCCTGCGACACTAAATGCACTCACTTCAAAGACAACTCAGACAAACAACGACAACATTCACACCACTGGGTTTGATTAGGCACCATCTCACTTAATGTCTCTAGCCACCAACCCTGTGAGGCGCGATGGCCCTGGCCTAGGAGACAAACCCGATCTACAGTGATCAACGCCCTCGTGGACGCTTTAATTTCTCTGTGCCAGGTCATCATCATCACTTCGTACCTTGCGCAAGTTGGCCGCAGCGTTAGCAAAGAGTGCTCACTGTGGTGGACAGCTATCTTGTATCCCTAGTACATGGCCCAACTATCTTAGTCTATGCAAGTGTAAAGAGTGGACGTAAGAACTCGTTTGATAATCACTATCAAATACCCGCTTCCTAAAACCCTTGTTGCTTACTCGCTGGTGGTAGCTAATACGAGCGATTGAACGCAAGCATTGGTGGTCAAATACATGAAGACGCTTCACGTCTTCTGCCTTGAGTGGCCCGCGGTCGCTGTGGTAAAGTGACACAGCCCTCACCGTTTCCTAGTATGCGCAACCTTCAAGCATCAGAGAGATATCTAACTGTAGCCAGAGGTGCCCCCAGATTAATGAACATCGCCCTAGACTTAGGGGTACGCGCTTTCATTTCATTCTCCAAACCTCCACAGTCACTGACGCGGCTTCCCATGTACACAAACTGGTGAACAACTTCCATGACTTCATAATCTAACAATAAATTTACGTAATCACAATAATCTTGCACAGGCACTTCGCATTTTGAGACTCCAATAACAGCATGGTCCGAATCCAGCTGGTTATTCCCAAAGGAAAGTGTATTTGACGGAGTGGCGCCTTCTGTAGGTCTTCAAGTAACACAACGCCCTTTTCTTATTTGAAATGCGGTGCTCCAGATATAGAGATCGTGAGCTGCGTACAGTCGCAGCAGTCTTACGCCACTGTCAGCTAATTGTGCCTGCATACCAAACACACCTCCCTTTCCTCTGGAAAAAGACGAAGAGGCTGAGTATTCAAACCGCTCGCCAATATGATTGCAACGAAAAGGCGTTTGATAAAGCACAATCTTTACTGTCCAACTCGCTTGTTGCTATGCCACACGCAGGCTCGCGTTTATGGACCGGAATTCTGGTCCACGACACACACTTGGTTTCTGCTCACACGTCCTATGCACTGCTGCCCGGTTTGTATGCGTGGCCGACGCCTTCTATCGGAGAGTTCTCCGCCTGCTACGTCTCGTCCGTTGGTCCATTCTCGTTGGGGGATGACTCGTCCGGTCGCCCGTGTTGCCCGCGATAGGCTCGCTGAGGGCTTTTGAACGTACCTCACTGCCGCGTTCAGGCATTCCTCCGAGAGTTGGAATACTTGCACCTCCGGTTTAGTAATCCACTACATAATGATTTCAGTGTTTGGTCTGCTTCGGAAGGTTAACGAGAACGACATAGAACGCACCTTTGGTAGCATTCAAACAGTTGTTCGTTGGAGCCTATGCCGATGTAATGAATATACAGCGCCTTTTTGAATTGCGTTAGCAGACTTTAACTAATGTGTTGAGCCTGACCGCGCATAGGCAACTGCTCACTGGGATCCAATCCAGCAAACATTGTTGTTGTGCTGATCTTAGTGCGATTCCCACTCTAGCTTGACTACGACATTCAGCTTCGACGTTGTCAGAGACCTTGAGATAGAAGTGCTTAAATGGATGGATCAAAGGCGAACTCAAGTGAATAACGGTGTTAGAATAGTAGACTCGCATCTCCGACAGACAGCCCTCATCAGACTGCAGACTTGAAACAGCACTTGCCAGAGCAGCTTGCTGACCAACTTGTAGAAGAGTGAGGATACTGGAAGCGTCACTTTTTGCCAGTTACCTTGACTTCAGAAGAGAATCATCACCCGAGGGCACAGAAAAGGGCAAAACAGGAGAAAGTCGAAATAGATTATTAACGTCAGTGCCAAGCCAATCATTTACACCGCGGGAGATGGTTAGTTTCGGAACCCTAATTCGAGTCACTGACTCAAAAGTCTGACCTGCGAGACAACCGGATACATGGTTTTCTTGGGGGACCCCACCAGAAGCCAATGACTCAATAGTCTGACTCACTTAGCAGTGAGGGGTTTGTTACGCATGATGCCTCAATAAATAAGACATTGTCTGATTCTGATCACCGCTGCGCACAGTGGGTGTATTTGAACCTACGTCAGGCTTTTGGATGTTACCGAAGGTTAGTTGATGCCGATTGCCCGGTTTGCCATTTCCAACGCTGGTTGGAAGTACCGTTGGACATGATAGTTTATTAAATTCAACGGCGAGCTTTCATTTGCAAGGTTGTTGACTGTCCGTTTCTAAGATGTACTGATCCTACGCAGAGCTGATGACACCGTAAGACGGTCGGTCTACCGAAAGTCTACATGGACAGGCCAGTACTTGCGATATGATAGCTTTGTCCCAGTTCAGCATAAACGGGGTTTAGTGAGGACCAGATTCGACCGAGCTAAGAAAATTTGCACAGCTGATACAATCGACAGTGGCCAGTCCCCCAGTGAACGACTTCATTCCTCCATAAGTCACCTTCTGTCCACGTCATACAAATCGACTGAAACATTGACAAAAAGTGTTCGGCGCGGTAGACGATTGTTCGATGTTCTTATTACATGACCTAAATGTCTAAATCTAAGCAGACTTACAGATTTAACAAAGTAACTAACTGGATAATCATCATCGAATACCCGCAATTTAATCTCTTCGTTGCTTGCCCGTTGGTACCACACGATGTGAGCAATCGAACGTAGATATCGGTGGTCAAACATCTGAAGATTATTCACGTCTTCCACCCTGAGAGGCACAGTTTCGCAGCCACAAAGTAGCATAACCCTCATACTCGTCTTATATGCGCGACTATTATGTCTCAGAAAGATGTTTTGGATTAGAAAATACAATCCTAGCCATGAATATACAGGTTCCTATTTCACTCCCTTTACCACTATTGCTTCTGATGCAAATTCTCAACAAAACAAATTGGATATCACCCTCTATAGTTCCATTTCACGTTATTATCATGACAGTCTTACAGGGGCACTTCGCAACGCACTTTAAGCTGCAGAGCGTATGCCGAAATATTGAACAGAGCGCGATGTGCAGTTTAACATTGTCTGTGCTGCTTGGAATTTACCAAACAACACCTTGTTCCCAGCACATTCAAGACTCGTCAGTTTTCTACCAGATAGAATGTCCATACCCTTATTCTGTAAGTGTCATAGTGATTCCTCCATTATTTTATCAACGAAAAAGTAAACGGTGAAAGTAAACAGCCCTGGCGTATGCCGCTCCTGGTGCCGAGACTGTCAGACAGTGCGTCGTAAACCCTAATCTGGGCTTAGGTATGTAAATTGAACGCTGCCAGTATGTTTACTTACATTTTCGCTACGTCTCTGTGTTTAAGCAACTCTAAAAGTATAGCCCAATCAACTGAGTTAGACGTACTTTTGTGGTCAAGAAAAAACGGTAACTGTTGGCTACCGGTACTTTAGACGCTGCTTAAGAATTTGATGGAGAGTGAAAAGCCCGTTGCTACTTCCTCATTCAAAACGAAACCGTATTTGTTCTTTTGTGTTTCCCTCCTACAATTCAGTGAGTCTATAAAGTATAGTGGATGTCAGAATCTTAGCGGTGACGTGTCAAGCTAATCCTCTTGTAGTTTTCGCAAAAGCTGTTGATCCCTTTGTTGAATATGAGAATTGCTTTCGAATGCCTCCAGAAGAGGAAGGTGCTTCTGCCGTCCACACAGGTTTAAACAAATGAGTCATGACCTTCAATAATGTCGCTTACTTTCTTTAAAGGTTACCGATATATGAACATCTGGGCCAACAACTTTATTGCATTCGAGAGCCGAAATGCAGACATGGACTTCAGTTTTAGTGGGTAGTTCTAAATCCAACGACCAGGGTATTAAATTGAATGTTTGTAGTGGTAACACTGTGAAAACAGGAGGCCAGTCAAATCGATCTTAACAGTGTTTCATTGTGCGATCTTACCTTCTTGGCTTATTATAGACGAATGTGCTGTCTGTCTTGCCGGTAACCTCACTGACAGTTGGACAGCCCAGATCAATTGTACAAATACCCCTGAATAGTTTGTTAAAGTTTCCTGTAGCAAAAATGGTTTTCATTTATTTAAAATTTACTCGTTATTTAAGTTTCACTATCGGCGATCAATCTACGCTGCAGTGCCCTACAAATATCCCTTCTGAACTGCCAGGAGGAAAGTTCCGTCTGGCATCTAACAAATTCAGGGATTTCGCTGAGACCCAGTGTTTGTTTAACCCACGAACCATCGTACCGCATGCTACAGTATCTGTTTCATGAATTACCGGTGAGATTTGGGTTCAGCAGTTAGTAGGATCTTCGGGTGAGAATTGCTAAGGTTATTTTCCAGGCTTGTTTGGTACTTATGCTTTACTGAGGACAGTTTCTCAACAGCCCAGTTGTTTTTGCCGTTGGGGTTGTTGCTCAGCAAAATTGAGAATAAAACGGTACTACATCAGCGCACGATCTGAATCCAAGTAAGTGTTTCAGTAGGAACGACAGTCGTGAGTTGGGTCAAGTCACACATACCCACCAGCCGTGTAAATTATCTGAGATCATGTCTGAGAGTGGGCAGATGAAGTACTACAGTAATGTCTAAAACTAATGCTGGCGTAAAATATTCCCGTCCAAAGTTAGTTATAACAGAACCTTCCAAGCGGTCTGTACAGAGTCTGACTGCACCCCATTTTACCAATGTGGCTTTGGTCGTTGTACGGACGTCTATAACTACTCCAACCTGGTTGGCATTAGCGGCCGTGTATATACCCGAGTTGTACAACTTGGTTTGAGTAGACAGAGTGAGTGTAATCAGTTAGATACACTGACTACTACTGGCCGGGATTCTAACATCTGAAATACAACAAACATCGACATCCAGTGAGTCTACCTTCCGTGGGAGAGCGTTCCGTTGACTTATCTGTTTAGAATGTGAACATTAAAAACACCTGTTATTTCGCATTATGGGCCTAAGCGAGGTAGGAGGGAGAAAGGTGGGTCGATCGTAAGAAACAGAACATGCTTGGACAACGTTACTGTGGTTGTGAGCCAAGAATATGGATGGCGTAAGAATTATCTATCCAGAAAACCAACACGTATGGTATGCGCTTGAACACGACGACAAACAAACGTACTGTTGTAACTGGCCCTAAGGGCCTACGAGCACGTAGATGAAACAGAATAACGTTCAATGAAACGGCGGATAACAACACGACGGATAACCGTAATGAACGACGGAGTGTATGCGGTCAGTTCGTCTCTTCCAAGCCAACCCATTCACCCGAGGCTACCACATGAACACAGGAAAAAGACTGGCCTTCAAACAGAGCTTCTTTATATCGCTCAGCTGAAGTCAACGTGGTCACAAATCCAATCGTATTTATAAGGTTTGAGACTAGCAACAAAGCAAGTTCAAAAGGAATGGACCAGACAAAAGTCTAGACAGTACAGCCTAGGCGTGTAGTGGGGATGACAACCACAGTTGTTACGACGGCTGAGGTCGTTCCTGAAGACCGCAGCAGTGCACGACCATGGCAAGGGTGAAGGTCACTGGCAAGTGTACTTTGTTAATCTTCTTGCCACACAATATTTTCGGGGAACCGGTGACTTCCCCTTCACCTGCCTTACGGAGATCGGTAGTAACTGGTCCTCTTCGGGTCAACCTGAATGAGAGTCGGTGGTCGACGTTTCCGATGGTTCCAACGTCTGGGAGGACAACTTGTCTTGTCAGTTGACAGGAGTAAGGTTGACGCTTCGGGGAACCGGTGACTTCCCCTTCACCTGCCTTACGGAGATCGGTAGTAGCTGGTCCTCTTCGGGTCAACCTGAATGAGAGTCGGTGGTCGACGTTTTCGATGGGTCCAGCATCTGGAAGGTCTTGTTTCAGCGACCGACGGTGTGTTGGATGTCTCGGGTAATATCGCTTCCTCAGGAAGCTTGAACGTGTCCAGGAGTAGGTGGAACGGCATAGTTTCCTGATCGTCACGAATTTCTTCACTGACATCATGGCGTGGTCGGAGCTGATTGCGATGGCTGACCCAGTTGTCCCCTGCAACGAAAATTTCATAAAGCACCTTGTTGCGGCATCTCGTTATCACACCTTCCGCTCACTAGTTATGACCGGATCGATAATCGCGGGCGTAGATTGGTGATAAAACTGATAACGGGGCGTGTTCGTCTGAAGGAAATTGTTTCCGTCCTAGCTGTTTCGTGCTTCGCAGTTCACGACCCATGAGAGCTTCGGCAGGAGATGGGTTACTGTTCGGCAACTTGTTGGGAGTCGCCTGGTAGACGGGTAGAAATTGCCGTAAGATTTCTTCAGACTCCCCTTTCCCACGAGATTTGAGTGTATCGGCGAAGCTTTCTACCTGCCCATTGGACTACGGATGGTATGGTAGCGACCAAACGTGTTCAATGCCGTTGCGTCTGCAGCATTTTCCGAACTGACTGGACGTGAATTGGATACCATCGTCAGACACAATGCTTCCGGTGAAGCTATGCTGATTGAATGGTCGTCGAAGAGTGTTGATCGTAGTCGCCGCTGGTGAAGTGAGTGGTACGATTTCAGGAACGAGGACGCCCTGTTACTCAAGGCGTTTGAGCTCTGGGTCCACGAGTGCCAAAGCTGCGTACGGTACCGGTCTTTTCGGACGGGAGACGGGTTGAACTCCTTGAGATATATGCAGGATTGCTTAGGTCTGAGAGCAGAGTCCCAGACCTTCCTAAAACACTGGCACAAACCGTTGGACGATTTCAGATGTCGCACTGTGGGGCACAGCAGGGCAACGCACTTTTTTGCATATTGCTCGAATGGGAAAATCGGTCAGGCCAATTTGTTCTAGCCAATCGAGCCCGATCAAATTGAGATTCGAGCCAGAGACTTAGCAGGGACCGTTAATAGTTATGTTACGGAATAAGACGCAACGCTGCATTTGGCCAGTCAGTAGCAGAAGACCGTCAGCGGCGCTGGCGGAAAATTGAGACATGCGTCTAATTGGAGGTCAGCCAAATGTTCTCCAGAGATTATTCGAGTTGACTGTCATATCTGATGCAGCGTCCAACTGCAATCGACTTGGGAAGCCGTTTATCATGACCGAAACGAACTTCCGTCGATCGGGAGCGTTGACTTGAAAGGTGGTCATCAGGCTCAGGGATCTGCCCACCGGCTTGGATGTGAGCCTTGCTTTGAACTTGAGGTTGTACCGCGACTTGGGATAGAGGATCCACTGTCAGTGTGCCAGGTTTGACAAAAGTCGTTCTTGTACTCCGGGTGACCACAACGGGAGCAGCGGTACCGTCTTAGAGGACAGTCTCGATGAAAGTGCCAGGCGCCGCAATGCTTGCACGGGGACGGAGTTGACTTCTTGACGTATGATCGCAGAGTATGCAAGCCAAGTCCTGCGGAAAATGAACCAAGGCCGGGAAGTCGTGGGTGATTCTGTGTTCGCGTACCATTGCCCGAACCGTCTGTGAATGAGCCGGAACGTACTGCATGTGCGGCACCAGTGCTGCGTTGGACTACTGCAGCGTCGTATTTGAGGTTGATTTGGCGATGGCACTCAGTGGTGAGTAGCTGAGGTGTCGTCGTGGAATCCTGTTCGACCTTGTTCAGCAAGTGCTTACGGATGTCTCCCTGTTTCGGAGAGTGGAGACCGAAGACGACCACCAGACATTTGAATTGATCCTCGGTAAGCGAACCAAGATTGAACTGGTGACACTCGTGATTGACCACACCAGCATAGGTGACGTAGTTGTCGTAGTCGTCGTCTGGTTTGGCCAGTTTCAGACAGTGGTACCTTGTATTGAACATGGAAGACTGATCACCTAAGATGGACCGCAACGTTTCAACCGCTTTCTCGAGGGAGTTTTCGCGTGGGTTCATTTGAAGGATAAAGCTGACATACTTCTCGTGCTCAACAATACCGAGTTTGCGAAAGAACAGACAGACCTTCCACGGTTCGTCCTCTGTACCGAAATCGATACTGAACAGGTATTCATACCCTCTAAACCAGGCAACAAACGTCATGCCAGGCTGGACATCGTAATTAAACTCGGTTTTGTCGCCTGCGACAGTGTCAACTGATTGCCTCCCACCGACCGACGCTGGTGTGACCAAGTTTGATATAGATGGCCGGTCAATGAGCACTTCGATAAGCCTGAGATGCTGCGCGAGAAAACGTTTTAAGTCAACGGAGTTGTCGACCATAGTTAGAAAACACCAGAAAAGTTCGCCAATATGTTGTAACTGGCTTTAAAGGCTTATGAGCGCGTAGACGGAACGGACTAACGTCCAATGAAACGGCGGATAACAGCGCAACGGAGAACGGTAATGAACGACGGGCCATATGCGGTCAGTTAGTCTGTTCCCAGCTAACCGATCCACCCGATGCTACTGCACATACTTATCTGCATAAAGCATTGATGCAAGGTGAACACGTTTACAACTGTTGCTAATGCCCAGTTTCTGTATGTTTAATAACCATTTCCCGCCAAACTGCATCCTAATGTTTCTTGTGTTTTTCTCTCGGTGATTTCAATATCCAAATGCATGCTTACGCCTCGCTACTGACTAGTAGTGTTAGTAGTATAGTGCGGTCGCTCGTCCTGACTACTCCATAATCTGATGTTTGTTGTGAGATCTGCAGAGTTACTACTAGAATAAGGGTTTGGTCGCGCCTTGAGTGTTGAATTGGATTGGACAGTAGGGGTGGGATCAGCAGTGGCATGTTTTCGCCCTGTAGTATGCAGCGGATTGGTTGACCAGGTTTATGCTGCGAGAGAGTTGACCTAGTGTAGAAATAACAGTTATGTAAATAATCGTGATTGTCTATGGGATGAGGTACCGCCAGACCTCCAAGGCCTAGGCAGGAGAGCGGTTGGAGTTCTCAACTAAAGCCTTCGGCTCAAAAATACCTACCGCAAGGCAACCGGTGCGTGTTGTCATATTAGAAATAGTGGTGCTTCCACAAGAAAGCTACTAACCTTCTTCTACCCTCTAACCTGCCAGCAGATAGTGGTTCTTCATACCTCTACCTTTCGGTGTGCCTGGCATGATTAACTCTGTCAGTATGATCAACCTATTTTCAGTTTAGCCCAGTAAGTCGTCGAAATGTACAAACCGTCACATCGCTTCAAGGTACAATCTGATCATGACGGTTAACAGAGTTTACTTTGTCATTGCCAGTACACGTAATACATCGGCAATTAATTGCCATGCTTGATCATCATACAATCAAAGGAAAACTAGAATCTCAACTTAGAGATAAGGAGGAGGATGAAATTCAGAAATCTCCGTGCACATTCAAGCAATCGTTATTGGACTATCTGTCCCACTCACTAAAATAACCAAGTTACAAGCGAGAATAAGACCTCATCGGCAGGATGAATTACTCGCGGATTTCATCGCCCCACTTTCTTATCTGACTTTGCTTCCTGGACTATTCAACCGAGTAATGAAAACATCATTGCCGATTAACCAGTTTACCTTGTTAATTTCAGCCAGAATTCGTGGATGACGAATTCGACCTACAGTTCTTAACTTAGTGGATCATTTCGCTGAACTAAGCCGTAATTTTCGGGATACTTTCGAATGACTGAGGATATTCTATCAATAACGGTTTATTAACGATATTTCTTGCTGAAATTTGATTACAACCCTCGTAATCAGGTGGATATTTACGAAAAGGTTCTTGTTATTGATTATCATTTTGGTATTTCAGAAACTGTGCTGTCATCTGAAATCCGGTTCACGTGCTTGTAAATTGACCATGTTGACTGCTACACTTCTGACTTCACATTAGACACGACCGAAGTATCGCACTTAACTACAGCCGTATTTCTTGGATCTATCGACCGTGATTATTTGAAAACCTGAAATTTCCATTTCAGTAGAACATTTCTAGTTTGGATTATAACCGGACCTAAATAAAAAATCTGCACTAACAACTAAAATAGAATAGTACAATTAACGGTGAGTTCTCTACTGAGACGGAAACAAAGGTTTTTCCATTAGTGCTACTAAATGAAGCTACCAATAGGTGCATTCGCTTACTTTGTGACGGTCCGATCTCCAATTCAAGGTCTCCTCGTGATTCGGAGGGGGATTGCGTCTGAACAGATTGATTTCTTGTCAGTTCCGAGTACTCCATTGCTGTTGCTGCTGGGAGCAGCAGTAACTGCCGACATCCTGGTCTTGGGCAAATCACGGAGCGGACATAGACTGGGACCAGGATAAGCCGACCACAACAACATCGAAAGAAGCGTCGATCGCTCGGCGGCGGTCGAGCGGGCTATTTCACGCGTTGGGAATAGGCAAAAGTGATTTTTTTTAAGTGAATTTATTGCTGTTAGGTAATGCAAAATTAAGAGACGTTGTGTGATGAAGTTTCACGATGTCATTCTTCGATTATAAGTCCGTCTGCTGGAATCCATTTGCTCGCCTGTACATCTTGAAACTAAAGAATTGCAATTATGCAATTGTGTTACTGTTTGTTCTTGGAATTTGGCTTTGACTGAATTCGAACTGGCGTATGTCCTATTAGAAAAGCAACTGATCAACACCTTTGGATTACTAACTACAAAGTTGAAGTTGATCGACGGAATCTACTTATTTATTGAGATAAATAATTATTCTGGTGACAATTCTAAAAGAACTACACACATGTCCACCAACGTTATCACCGTTATTTATAACAGTACACCAGTTGTTGCCACCGATCCTATACAAACTTCAGTTTGAAGTAAGGAAGTGAATGGAACTTAGTTTCGTAAACTCAGAAACGAACTTAAGGCGTCTGCGTTCGTGAACAATTATTTAGTAAAACACTTTTCAGCAAGAATATGTTTTTGTAGCCTTGCATAATTGTGTAGAATAAAACAAAAGTTGTCTATTAATCTAACCAAAACGTCGCAGATGTTCATAAGTGCTTTCCAGTTTCGTGATACACATTGTCACATTTTCAGCTCACTTTTCGTTTTCACCGGAAACATTTTAATGGGGCGGGTCTCACTTCACTAACTGAACCGCTCATCCCCCCGTTTACCAGTGTAGGCTAGCCACTCACCGCCGTTTGCCTGTTGGTTGATAGTCTGCTACACCCAATCTGCCTGATGGTGAGTTCTTACTGATTACAGACGTTTCACTTCAAGTTTAGATCGGTGATAGTGATGTTCATACCTGTGATTTCACATTTCACAACTTTTGCCAGCAAATGACTGCAGTTCTTGAATCCATCGTTTGCTTGATGACCTCGAGAATCAGATCGTTTTGCCTACTTTCCCTTTCATGTACATGCCATTAGGATGACAGTCCTTTTATCCTAAAAGAAAAAGCAAGGACGACAGTTTTATTATAACGTATCGCTGTCAGAATGGTCATCAGCACCGTCCCCCTTCATACCGCGCATGGTCTAAATTATCTGAACCAAAAAACCTTGGGTTTAATCTTCAGCCAGGGCCCATTTTTATTCACAATTCTAATCTCGATCCAACTTATTACAAGGGAATTACTGGTCAACCAGCTGACAATGACCTACTCAATTAATTACGTCATGCTTGTCCATTTGTTTTAATTGTGTATGTTGGTAAACGATCCGATAGATTTGAGGACGAGGTGAACGCAGTGGCTGAACAGACTGCTTTGGATAAGGTAATACTGCATCGAACAGCCTGATTTCGATAGCCTCAGTAGTACAGAATGCCCTCATTTGAACGGCACTTATTGGACCACCTAGCATACGATAGAACCATTTGATCAATGTTTACTTGACACTCATTCTGAACCAGATGAACGAGGATAGGTTTGGTGACCGATCGTGTTTCACCGTGACCCAGCCAACGTGAGTGGTGGTCTCGGATTCGTTTCAAACAGTCTTGATGTTAGAACATTACAAAAACTGAAAAATTGCAAATGTATAAATGAAGTCTGAAGTGATTGTCTGTTGTAAAATCGGTGAACTGAGTATGTAGTAAAGTAAATACGGAATTAATCTGTGGCATAGGCCACGCTGATTGCTTGATTAAGTCTGTTTGCCAGTCATTCTACGAACTTATCACCTTTGAACGAAACTCGAATAAACACTGGCTTTTTCATTACATCCTGCATTTTTTATTTAGTCGATATTCAGATCATGTTTCTAGTGATAAATAGCTCTAGGTAGCTATTATTATGGACTACGTTCTCTATTAATTCAGGTTGATTGTCTAGCGTATCCCTCGAACAAATTTTATTCACTCTGCCAGTCAAACAACGCACCAGACTTCCCTTTTGCTCTACAGGTACGGAACTACACCGAGTGTTAATGATTACTAGTTGTTATAAGCGAATATCTAAGACGGATATCTGACTATTAGTCTCTCCCTGAAGCGTGAAGTAATAGGCCAGTGGACGCGAATGAACCAACTCCACGAATTCCCAATATAAGTGTACTCGCCCGAAGATGAATTATCGAAAACATGTTCGTCTATAAACCCTTGTTTACTTAAAAGCGAATAACACAGTTTTATCAGAGCCTTTCGAGCCCATATGATACATGACTTTATACTTACTCCAGAACAATGTTTGGTCCGTTCTACCTTGAAACCCGTGAAATGTAACTGCCAGGAGTTGAATTCCGGTTAATCTTTCATAATGAAACGGTGTTCACCATTGTTTCGTTGACTTCACTTTAAGCACCATCGCAATATCATATATAAACGCTCAACTTTTTCAGTTTGTGAATAATGATTACTTGTCATCACAGCTAATGTAATAACCAGAATAATCTCAATACAAAATATCTGAGGGTTCACCTGATTGTTATTTCAACAAATGAATTATGTGCCAAGCAACAAGCCTGCTTTCTGGGGAGTACCCTTACGTACCTAGACAGTTAGAGTATCTTCTAAAATAGCATTCGTTTTAGATCGGGACTTTAAACACGCCAGCCTTCAATATATGCGGGGGTGTTACAAAATCTGAGTTTTATGCCACTTGATCAAATGTAGCTGTGTAACAAAGCACTCAACATATTTATATAATCCACATAGACTTCCTGTAAGAAGCCCGATTAGCTGCAAGGATATTCCGGGTAGAATACATTTAAAATTGTTTCAGAGTAGGTAAAATATCTGTCATCAGTACAGACTTGAATGACGATGCTAAACTGCTATATTCACTTCCAAGTTAACGTCACATGGGCGCAGAATTGCAAATTGTATATGTGTTAACGTTGATAACTGCGCCCAACAAGATGGAAATGGTTAGTGAATGCTTCAGTGCATTACCTTAATAGTCACCTCAAGAGCTATTTATAAAATTATCCGCTAGTTCATGGGTAATTCTACAAAGCTGAGTCGTAAATTTTCTACTGTTATTCTCCATCACTTAAGTGGTACCTCTACTTGTTCAAACAATAAGAGTTTCCTCTAAGTGAGCTTTCGTTTTGCAGGCCTTAAACACTGTCATTAAGCATAGACTTGGCATCAGAGAAGAATAATCCTGTGATACTCAATTAATTGTATCCCTACAACGTAAAAACCAATAGGACAACATAACCGATAAATTTATTATATAAGAAGCCCAAGTAACTGCAAGAGGTTTCAACGCATGACCTACCTAAAATTCCTCTAGAGTAGATAAATATGTTATTTTCGTGTAATTTCAAAAAGCGATGACAAACTATTATGTTCACTTTCAGCTCATCAAGCGCATCGATCTGACTCTACCACTTCATCATTACTCCTGTAACGATATGAAATTTAAATATCGAAAACATGTTCGCCTATATGTCTTTATCCTTACCCGTGGCAATAGGTCTGACAGACAAATCGGATCCTGTACTGAGTGTTAGGGCGTCCATTCGTTTCCGTCCGAAAACCTCCTCCGTCGTTAAGAGAAAAAAGGGACTGACTTTGTCCTAATTAGCGGACCTGTTCAGAACGGCCGAGACGTGAACTTGGCTAGTTTTTGCCCGTCCGACTTTTTATTCCGGTATGCTCATTAGTGACCTTAACTATTTTTTTCGGTAAATGTCTTTCTTTTTGGCCACTACGCCTCATATAAGTACTTTGTATTTTTCGCCTTGGTCGCACGCGTTTTGGAGCGGAACAAAGCTCTATTTTTTGTACGTCTTTTGGCTTGCCTGGGGAGCAAAATCATGGGACAGTTGCGGTACTATTCGGGATCGAGATTCCTGTGTTAATTATTATCAGGAAGAGAATCCGAATTCTGTCAAGCGCTCCACTATATCGAGAAAGAACCAGCGTATCGTTTACGAGGTTTTACAACACAGGGTCATGTAATGTGGTCGCCATTGCCGCAGATTAAGTACCTTCTTTTCGGACCCTCAAAAATCACTCAGTCCTGCTTGACTCATACGATTTCTTCTGATTGCTGTTCAAACCAACTTTGAAAAAGCACTGAACCTGAAAAGGGTGTAAACTGTTGTAAACAGTTTTCGTCTAATTAATTCCAATAACCGTCGGTTGTTCCTTTTAGCGTTGAATGTTCCTCATCAGCTTTCTTATGTCTAACTCCAAAAAACTATGTACTTAATGCTACAGTATGAATGATGAAGGATTCCAGATTACTTTGATCTAACAAGGGCAAAGCTGGTGTCCCTTGCTTCCTCTGGATAAGGACTATAGGGTGTATGACCTACTGACTTCCATCAACACGGCAAAGATGTCGATCGCATATGTAAACCGTTGATTATACATGGTTATATACATGAATATATACGATAGCAAGTGTTGCCATTAAACGTGATGCATATTACCGAAAACATCGTGAGCTCCACGTTGGTGGTACTGATCATGTCAAGACCATCTGCGCACGAAAACAACGATTAATCAGTATACGGTGCACAAAAGCCAAATGGTTCTGGTTTCTATTATAGAATTTAAAGGTTAACCGAAGCAAATAATGCTCGTGCACATCGGCTTCTAAGAGGAACTGTCTAGACAGAAAACACATCGATAGACGATGTCAGTAACAAAAAGTTTAGAAAGGTCAGTGGTGTGATAAGATTGGACGGGAGCGGTTTCCTGTTTGGAGCCAATGCTATTGTTTCTCTACGAAATGGGTGCTGTTTTTTCCAGTAACTTGAGATTACTTTGTGCCACTCAGACTATTGTTGTTCTGGTTTTGTCGATTCAGTAGGCCGGTTCGCGACAAGTAGTAACAATAAGATTGCGAGTGACAGTAAAATGGAGGAAAATGAGATGAGATGAATTTCGACCACAGCCATTCAAGTATACAAGCACATATCAGCAAACAACAGGGAACTAGCAATGCGTGAAAGGTCAAACGTATATTCATTCCACCGCAGTTGTCGGGATACCCTGCTTGACAACTTAAATGTATGCCTCAGGTGCACACTTCACTTCATCTGCTGATGATACAGGCAGATGCTGAGTGAGCACTCTGTACAATTCGAAAGGCTCATATGATGCTGTGGTCGCCGTGTTGACATTGTTTGCCGTACCATAGTGTGATAAAGACCAACCTGTTATTTGCGCACACATCAGCAACTATGTAAATTTCAAATTGGGTGTACCTTGTTATTGCAATGCGACTGCATAATTCTATGACAAAGATCTTTTCAACGTTTTTAACCCTGATTCACTAGTTATCTTTCTCGTGGTGTGGCAGCCTACCTGAAGATGCTTCGAGCTGTGTTGTTGTGGCAAGATGAACAAGAGTTTGATGGATAGTGAGAGAAATCTCTTGCAAGCGCTCCTTTCTGAAAAGTCTGTCTAAGGGTTTAATTGAATGTAGAAGCTACTGTCAACTGTGGGTGATGTTCAACATGTGGCAACTAAATTTTCGACCACTTATCAAGAATCCGTAAGTGGCTAGGACATTTATTGATACAACAAACGCTAACAATACGATTTGCGAGCAAGAAATCCTAATTTTCATCTGCAAAACAGCATATGGAACTGACCCGGTCACATCGTTCCGTTTGATTTCATCCTATCAAAACACAAACTGCTGACAGTCATGGGAGCTATATTAATCAAGCAGTGTCTACCAATTCTCCATGCGCAATAGGTTCCGCCATGATCCATATCCTTGCTGTGAGAATAACATCAGTATCTAATTTATATGAGTCCCCTTTGTAGTGAAACCAAGAAATGAATCAACAATGTTACAAGACAATGTACAATGACTCAAAGTAACTGTTCACCACAGATTCTACCACAATAAGTCCGCTGTATGTTGGAAGCCCGTTCCTCTTGAATAACAGAGGTATTCCAGTAAATTTTGTTTCTTCAGTGTGCTAAAAAGCATGTTACCAAAGTTAGCTCCCAATAACAATGACCACATGAAAGCTAGAGGCAAGGTACGTGAGGACAAAATGTGTATTAATTCAAACGATAAACAATTAGTTTATGGATTAAATGAACGTAACAGGTATGAAAAATAATGTATAACAAGAGAGTAAAAAATTAACAGACCCTATACCTTCAACTGTTGACTCGTGTGCTAACCGTAAATAAACGGTGGTTTATGTACATAACTAAACAAGATCAAACAGAATGTTCACGGCATATAGTGTTTGTCATTTTCCCTGTTCATAAAGCATAAAGTTTACAGGATATTTATAAAGCTCAGTGTTTTATTCGAAATGCCATCATTTTTCAGTTCTTCCTTTGTGTACCTTTACGTATTATAGTGTGATACGACTGATGCCATTACAAATCTGATGAACACTGGCACAGCTAACATCCAATATGAAGTATAATGTGTGACCGAGATGAAACTACAGTACAAATAAATGACGGATATTTTGCAGTAAAACCGGATATGAATTTTCACTTTTACAAACCGTACTCAGAAATAACTGTTAACCTTCAAAGTTCACACAGGAAATCACTAACAGTTTACGATTTTTTGTCATCAACAGTCACAGAGAAAATCAAGCAGTACTCACCGTTGACTCTCGGCAATTGCTGCACAAAACAACCAGCCTAGAATAGCTTAGTGGGATTTCTATAATATGTCCACAGACTTGACAGAAAATCAGTCGACCGAGGTTTTTAGATATGGAGGCCACTGGTGGTCGACAGGAATATGGAACAACGTAACCCTTGGTTCTTAGATCATCTACGCCTAGAAAGTAAGAAATTCTATTTAGAAATCCAGTCTCACTGGCTGACTTCCGACCATCCGTCAGTATTGGCTTTACACTGTGAAAACTGGATTTCACTGCACACATTGGGTGGCTAAATATGAAACAAATTCAAGGCACCTGTTAGGTTCAAATAACTGAAGAATCGATTAACCTGATCCGACAAACACGTGCTATGTAGCGCACTTTCTGTTCTACCTGCGTTAATACCAGAACTGTGTTTCACAATATATTGTGTCAGTGCGGCTCAAAAATAAAAATCTAGAATGCAGATGGAGTGTTCATTTAATGATTTCGTTGCGTCCGCTACTGAAACTACAATTTTCCTTAGTATCAAAGTTATGAGCATTAGTTATCTACACTTACTTTCCGAATGTTGATCCACTACTTACATGCAGCCTGCGCAACGATTTGTTGTTATTCCATTCAGAGGTGTAACATATTGCATATTGACAATGTAGTGTTCGCCTAACAGTACATTAATCTGACGTTTAGTTGGATAATTTTATTTAAGAACGTAAGTGTCCTCCACCTAAACCAAATAATAACTCTTTTTTAAAGAAAAGTCATTCATTTTTAAAGCCGATGCTATTTGATGAGTCCGTTAAATATCCTCCGCGTGTCCACTTTGTTCAGGCACTACTGGTTAGTATTGGTTCCAGAGTGAGTGAAAACAAAAAATCCTCTCTGCTAATCACACTCCAGATGAAATTGGACGGGACAGTTCGTAGTTAAGCCAGCCTGGACCAGACGGGTATGTTGAACACTACCCTATCAAAAATGTACATTACTAAAGGGGTCCTAACATGGGCAAAACTCGGGTCTAATGTTCGCCTGTGAATATGGACTGATTAAACACTTTTTCGAATGCGAAAGCTGTGACTCAAATTAATATTAGTCAAAATCCCTTACTATTATAAGAAGTTCTACTAGATGGTAGTAGTTGGTAGACAGTTTTATGGTCAAATATTTTTGCATTCAGTCTATGTACACCCGACTATTGACTGCGTGATCGTAAGAGTCCATCTCAGTTCTCTTATTTGCATTCACTAGCAACCCACAAGCGAAGTGGGTGAAGATAGCTTTTATCAGCACTGAATAAGTTATTCTAGAATTTTCGTGAGTATACATTTCGATTTAACTTACTGAAGTGGACTCAAAAATCGTGAGTCCAACCTCAGCATTTCACTAGATTGCTAATTAGATAACTGCTTTACAAGCTGTCTACCGAGCTCCATATATCTGTACACAGTCAAACGAACTGATGAAAATTATTCACGGAATCGGGATATGGATGGCCCATATTATTGGTAAGGTCATGTGTAAGATTCTTACGGTAACAAAAAACAGCAAAACTTTTCTCACCCTAAGTGGACCAACGGGTAGTCAATTCGTGTGGATGTACGTAAGTCTGCGGCAAGTCTGAGCGATGGTCGCGTAACAAAAGAACACCAATGATTCGTCCAAACTTGGCAATGCAAACCAACTTGCTCATTTTTGTTTCGTACTGTGAATACACGCGGATACGCAATTTCCTAACCACCCACTTACGATTCATTCTCATTTGAATTCGATGCAATAATAAAGGAATGCATTTTTCGAACAATTTTATGATGCTCAGACAGTTTCAAAGATGCAAACCAAACGGGGTGGAGCATCAGAAAAACGAAACAGTGAACACTAATAAAGCATACTCAAACGAGTTTGACTTCAAAGCTGAGACAGCTAATGACACGGTTGCATACCATTTCGAACAGGAATGTAGCTTGTAACCGTAAACATGATGGATGAGTATTCCACAATATAAGATACTAATATTGTGATACGTGTACAGGTGTAGGGACATCGATGTCAGTGGTGCAAGAAGCGAACATCTAAAATCAACGTTTAATGGGAAGGACAAATCTAGACAGTACCTATAACCCCCAAGAACACTGAAGTTTATGATACAACGCAAGTGCGCGGGTGTTCGTACCTTGTTAGCTTGACAGCACTGAAACGACCACATTTCCGAATAAGCCCGTGTGATCCCAGAACGCCACTGGTGTTTTCAGAAGATAGAAATGGGTTGCATATTCATCACGAACACAATTACCCTGGACACGGAATTGAAAAAAAGCTAATCCGAAATCGTAGCAATTACCAGTGTTGAGCTTGGGTATGAAAAGCACCATTACTTGTTAGATCGCACACCAGTGTTTCTAGCTATATTGTAGCGAAAAGGCGTCCAATAAAGCACAATCTTCATTATCCAACACGCTAGTTACCATGCCACACACGCGCTCGCGATTTTGAATCATAATTCCAGTCCACAACACCCCACCCCCCCGGTTTCCGTTCACACGTCGTGTGCACTTCTGCCCGGATTATGTGTGTGACCGGCGCTTTCTATCCGGGGATTTTCCGTCTGTTATTCCTCGTCCGTTGATCCGAGTTCGTTGAGCAATGGCTTATCCGGTCGCTCGTGCTGTCCTTCGTCTATCCACCCTAGGCTTTGACCGTACTCCACGACCGTGTCGAGATACTCCTGCGAGTTTTGGAATAATCATGCCTCCGATTTGGTCATCCATCCTATTTTGGCTGCCATGTCTCGCCCGTTGGTCCGATCCGGTCGAGCGATGACTCATCCGGTCTCCCACGCCGTCCTCTATCCGCTCGCTGTGGGTTTTTGAACATACCTCCACCTGCGTTGAGGTATTCCGCAGAAAGTTGGAATACTCGCACCTCCTGCCTGACAGTCCACCAGAATATTATCTGTTGTCTCATATACTTCTGTATGCGTTCATCTGGCTACTCAGGAGTAGTGTGGTTTGAATGTGCATATTTCACGACGTTAGATTCTGAATAAATTCGCGACTAACACAGAGACGTTCGCCTGCTATGAGTCAAACAAACATTCTGTAGCAAACATCTTGCGAGGTGATTCGGAATAACAACGAGGATAAGGTGACTGATAAATGGGTGCACTCAAACTTTGAATGTATGATTTCTGTCTGGATTCGAACCAGAGGCAGATAAGACATTTAGATCGGTTTTGTATGAGTTGAAAAACTAAATTGCAGGTTATTGCATTGCCAAATCATTATAATGGTGGTGCCAACTATGGGAGTTCCTGGGACCTTGGCTTAATCAAAGATGACTACAGTCGTCGGTCCGTCAATTCCTTTAAAGTCTTGAGTAGGTTTGCCACGACTTCGTTTAAGCCTTTCGGCATCACGGACATCCCGATAAATTGAACCAACTTCTCTTGTTTATGCGGTTAGGACAAATGATCACATTATGCTCAGCATGAGTAGACAATCAGATGCACGAATTTAGGTATTGAACTAACCGGAGAAAATGCATGGCTTCTATACAAGAACTCGTTATCTGTAACTGTGGCGTCCCGGAATTATTGCGACATGCAAACGAGTGTTTACGTTCGAGGTGATTTTGAGGTATCTACTACCTATGTCGGTTGTCTGACTAAACGAACTCTACGCCACCGCGTCTTTGATTGACGACGCTTGTGGCTCTAATGAACTGGTATTATTCGTTTCAATCGAACGTGGAATCTTTCATTGTAAATCAGTTGGCAAAACTCATATGACGAATACATCTTTTATGATATTAATAAAAGGTGATTTAGCCATTACACAGAGTATCCTTTGTGAATAACACTGTTCCATAAGCAATTCAAAAAGGCCTCGATGCGAAATTCGACAAAATTGGTATGGTCCAAACCACGGAGTCGGGTAGTTAGGTTCTCATATCAGAAATGTAATCATTATGTTTTTCTATATCTTTTCGACTATTTTATTAGGACACGAAACGACTCATTTACTCATAGATGTCACAAATACTGTGCTAGCTATTCAAGTTGTCCATCGCAGAGACATTCTATTATTCCAGACGGTTCATAATGTCACTTTCTACAAAGTAACCGGACAGGTGAAGTAAATTCGTCACCTGTTCTAGTCAAAGAAACAAGAAATTGAACAGAACTAGTACAAGTGTTTTGTATTTGGAGTTCATTCCAGTTCATACGTAATATTGGACCAATGAGGATTTGAACCAAAGCATCAAGTGAACATGAACAAGTTGGTATGACTAGTTCTGAAGCTTAAATACCAAATGAACGCGAGCATTATGAGAGTAGTCAAGTGACACGGGAGTAGATGCAATGAAGAGACATAACCTTTAAGGCTACACGTAAACAATGAAGGCATACATAAACAGGAATGAACGGAACAAATTAGTCGTCTGACCAAAGAGTGAATAACTGAGACGTGAACAAAGTTAGCATAGCGGTTAAGATCCCGGTCGCCACAACTGCTGCTGTAAGTTCGAGCACCAGATGTTCCTGATGCACATTGTTTGAAAAAGCTGACTATTTTAACCTATATGCGATCCAAAAAATTGAAATTGACAGTTCCGTTCAAAAAAGTACCATGTCACCATTAACATCAAACTTTATTAAGTCAGTAGTGAACACAAGTTGTATATAAAAATAAAAACACTTTTGGCAAATTCTCCCGATGAACAGATCTGACCACATGGAAAGCATGATTTGCTAGTGTTGAAGACCTGACTACGTTCCAATGACTGCTGTCATTCCGCTTGATACTGACGATCGTCCATCCTATTAAAGTCAATAAGATGTTTGAAATGCGTTTTCTATATTCCGTTATCTTTGGTGTGGCCAATCTAATAACCAAGGGTTATCGAACCGCACCTACCTATACAGGTTACATCGTGCTATCGCAATGAGTCCGGTTAGAAGGAATTGCGGATAACTCTAGGCTCTGGTTCGAGCTACAGGCTCACCCAGACTGTCGCACATACAACTTGCTCATTCTTTCAGCTTGATATGCAGTGTGGTACACACACGAAGCTTGAAACAACTGGGTACATGGAGTGGAAGTAAAAGGTGTATTAATTAATGTACAACAAGAGTCAGGCGAGCAAAGTTATTGGAATCGGTTGACTTGCGTTACATACATACATCAATACAGGTTGAAAAGCCCACCCGTTGTACATACGACTGGGTCCATGACTAGTAATACACTAAGATCTTGTGGACCAAACTTCCAACTGTACATACTAATAACCACTAGTGAAACAAGTATTTAACAGGCTTTATGATGTCTCTGGTTTCAGCGTGATCAAAAAGTTTTAATCATGGGGTCCCCGATTGTAATTGGCGGAAGAGTTGTTTTGCTTTCTTTCAAAGCGGTCTGGTAGTCTGAGCATTTTTCTCATCTGACAGTGGCTGTTCGTTTGTAAACCATAATTCGACCATGCCTAGTGCGAGGTCACTGGCACAGTGGTCCACACGGCTATCTAACGAACACGTGGTGAGAGTTCAAACCCCAGCCTTGCGAAGGATATACGCCACTAATGAGTTCTAACGAAAGCGAAACTCAAGTCTAGCGCTACTTTTGAAGGGAGGTCGACTAAAATGTCTGTAGGACTGTGAACTCTGTGAACAACTGTGAGTGTTGTTCGATTATATGAACACCATTATATATCCAGTCAAACTCTTAGTGAGGCATTGAGATTGAGAAGGTAGCTGTGATCATCTCTAGAATTTGAAATTATATTAAAATAATCTACGATATCACCATTGTCGTTTTCAAACTGACCACTTTTTCACATGTAAAAACCTGAAATATTAGTCTAAACGATACCCACTAACTGTAGGACGGACTATATCGTACGAATGTACATGGACAATTCCCCCAAGGTCTAAACTGATGTGGTTCTGTAGTCCACCAACGTGTAAGCAACGGGCGGTTCTTTATATGAAGTTTTTTGACGGAACGAAGGAAAGCTTAAAGGTTGGACAATTTATCAGCAAAAAATGACCTAAAAGAAATGTACTCGGAAAGCTAAAAGGGACTGAAGACGATAGAGTTGAGTGTGTTTTAAGACCTATTAAACAAAGCAGTGTACCTCACAAGAAACTACATACCCATCAGGAAACAAATGGGGACTTTACCTGAATGTTGCAACTCGATATCTCCGTTTCTGTGAGAACGATGGTGAACTTCACCTTTAGAAAAAACATTTAATAACATTAACAACTGGCATTCCTGTTTCTTTCAAAATGAAGAAGCCACTTCTCGGCGTTTTAGTAAGATCAAACGTTCCATATAATCAAAAACATATTTAAAAATTCCAAATAATTGGGCGAAACTTTATTCAAAAAACCAGAGGTTTAAAATCTAATCCGCATGTGCATTCCGCTAATTGTGCGTCCCTGTTAATAAAGCAGGAGCTCATCACGATTTTTTCGCCACGTCTGTTCGTTCTTCTGGTATTTGTCTAACTACCAAGTTATAGTGCGTTCTGCTCCTCATGTTGCCCGTGATTCACTACCGAAGGATCTTGATCATACTCAACGGCTGCGCTGAGATATTCAACTGAATGTTGTTGTTGTGACCTGTTCACCGATCACATCCGCCCCTCTAAACATATGCAGCACTGGTAGGCTTTCTGCGGCGCAGTGGCAATGTTGTCATTGTTTCCTGACTTTCCTGACAACCGGAACACGTTGCACAAGATCAGTCACATGGTTCCACAGTGCACACAAAATACAGTAACAGTGGATCGAACGCACACTATCGGTCTAATTTGAACGTCAGTATATGGCAGTCAAACTACACGTTTCCTCTGTTTAAACAAAATAAACGGCACCCACCAGGATCATAACTCGTCTAGCGTGTTCGCATCAACAAAAAGACCGTTTCCCCGAAATAGACAATCCCCAGCATGTGACAGTTGCTTCATTTCTGAAGATGTTCCGTTGAGTTCTGCTCCTCCCATCAGATGCTCGAATATTACGCTTGCATGAGTGACTTGGCGTTAACTGATCAGCACTTCTTTTCTTGCGGTAATTACTTCGTTCACTGGCATTGCCTCAATCTGTAGCCAATTTACTTGTATTGATCGCAGCAGAACGTCTAGTGTATCTTAAAGTGAGAGGAAAACATTGCAGTCGAAATATTCAGTGCGTCGACCGTCTGGATGGTTCATATGTCGTCCCCAGCCAGAGTAGTGCTTTAGGATCCGTCTCGACACGAATAGTTTATACTACTGAATATAATTTCTATTTCCATAGCGCTCACACGATCGCCATACATTCTGTACCCCTAACAGTATCTCTCCTATGCTTTTCTCTGTACCACACTCGTGTAATCAACCGTCTCTGATGGTTGAAAAAGAACGTTTGCATCAACTGGCACCGAAAATGCATCGTTTGTTTTAATGATAGCGGAGTATTGAAGGCAAACGGTCGCATTCCAGTTGAATTGGTTCATCTTCGTTTCAATGTGTTCAGGCTAGGCCAATTAGTTCTCATGCATCGGTAGTTGGAAGAAAGAATGAGTTCCGAATCGTAGCCGACCATATCAAGAAAGGATATCAGTTTCGACTCCGAGACTCAAAAATTCTTGGTGAACGCCATTTTCTCTGGTAGTGGTTGGATCTTGCTCTTCTGAACTGCGAATTACAAAGAGATGCTCACATTTTGAAGTCGAGCACTCAAAATAAACAGTACTTTTGGGAATTCGTGGGGATGAACACGGGGTAACGAAGTGATGGAAGAAAATACAAGGGACACTGATAAGCAATCCGACAAGGATTAATGTTTTCCATACACGAGCTCGTAATTTGTAAATGCATCTCCCTGGAGCCATTTTTATTTGCAAATGAGTGTTTACGTTTGACGTTTTGTTACAGAGACCACCTGTGTCAAATTGCTGAATAGTCCACCTCTGATCCAATCGCGCACTTCATTCGTAACAAGTGGTGCCGTGACTAGGATTAAGGATACAGTTTCTATGTTCCCAGCTCTCCGAAGGTCCTTGAAGAAGTTCGTGGGCATGACAGAAGCGATCGCAGCCAAAGTCGGCGACCATACGGACGCTTAATGGTACACCAAAGACGAATCTGCAGATGGCGCGAATAGGTCCTGCTTAGCGGGAGTGGGCCGATGCGAAGAAGGCGCAGATAGCCACGTTTCCCAGCCCTTCCGATTGACAGAAGGCAATGAAGCGGTTCAAGGGATCCCGGCCTAACCACGGAGTTGGTACCCTCGTCTAAGTGTCATTGTGGACGGCACTGTCAAGAGCCATACCGAAATTGGACGATGGTGACAAACCAAGTCATGAAGAAAAAAATGTTGCCAACAGTAAAATAAAAAGTCAACATCGTGCTCATCGCTTATTCGAATACTTTGATAGTTAATTGGCGCTGCTCATCTGTTGCTGGTTAAAAGTCCTGACGATCAACGAGGTCACAGCAAATGAACCAAGCGAACTGAACGAACTTCGAAGTTCAGCGGGAAAGATGGAGCGGGAAATGGAGGGGAATAGTAGCACAGTGTACTAGCTACTGGCAGGGAGCAATCCCACTGGACTAGAACAGCAGGTACTTGACCAGCTTTTTCGTGAGGTGGAAAATTCTGTAACAGATGCGATCGAAAATAGCAGTCCATGCTAAGGTGGAGATGAATGGGAGCTGAAAATGTTGTTTGACCAAAACAAGAGGGATGCCTTTACTGATCAGGGCAAGGGAGATTGTCAAGTTGTATGCTGTGGTCATGCGGAAGATGAGCGGATTTACATTTCTAGTTAATGACCAAGCATAATATGATGTCCTATTTTGTAGCTATGTTGTGGAACAGTCATCCGTCTTGTCTCATGAAGCGCAGCAGAGTCTATCATGAACAAATCATACTGAAAATGCTGAGGCCTCAACTGAGATGAAATACGATAAGACTGAAAAGAAATATGGAATGATTCCTTTTAGCCAGACAGCGCAAACCGAAGCTTGAGCAAATTGAAGCCAGCAAACCCTAATCGAACTCAACATGACTGTCGGCTACTCAGGAAGGTGATAAGCAGACTCCGAGGTATTTTCGATACCGACCAAAACGCAAGGTTTTTGTGATGGCAACTGACACCAATAATAATAATTACCTACTACTTCCGTTATCCGTCATGAGCTGAGAATCTGGAATACACGCCGAAATACGGTCGTGCTGCACATATAATCAGTCCACTTCATACAGACCAAGTGTGACAGACGAAGGTGGCGGAAGTCCAGGAGTTACATGCATCTTGGGCGGGCATCGGCCAGGTCTCTGAGCCGTAAAGTGAAACGGAACGCAGGAAAAGCGATTTCCCTCTTTGGTCGACCTTGTGGAACCGCAAGTATGATTACTGAATGTAGTGTACGTCCCGGGTATCACCATAGACGCCATGCTAGTAGCATCACAAGCTGGTGGCATGACAGCGCTTAAGAACGTGAAAAGATCAATCGTCACAAGTGGTCTGTCTGCCATAACAAGGATAAGGTCAAAGCAAACCCAATCATTAAAAGACTACACTTTTAAGATGAAAAGTATCTATCACACAAATTTCCCAAATCAATTGACTGGTTCGGAGTGGTCTGCACGTTGTTTGCAAAAATACGAGAAACACATTCGACCATATTCTTATTATCGGTCCGCGTACCACTTGACGGTAGCTCCATTCTCAAAGACTCAAAAAATCTGAATGATTCTTTCAGAAAGTAATCCGTCATGTGGTTGAAGAAGGTGGGATCAGACAATACAGTCAAATGTCATTCGAGGTGAATGACGTCAGATAACTACCCATAAACGCTCAGTCTGCATTTGAAACTGGCGTACACGGGGTTTAGCAAATTGACATTGTGCTGAAACCCTTGTACGATGGGAGTAGCTCTGGAAAACGTTTAACAGCCAAAATGAAAACAACTTTCAGGTGAAAATTAATCACGACCGTTAGCTGAAGGGAAAAGCGTCTGCGTCTAAGTATCTACCACGATGATTATAGGATCGACACACTCGAGACAAGGTGGGAAACCAGTCTGTTCTTTTCATTGCCATTCACAAGCCGCTGTATAGTTAATAATCTGGAAGCAATAAGAACAAAGCTAAACTCGTTGGTACCGTCGCAAGTTTTGCCGACAGCAACGAAGCGAGATAATAGGCTCGTCAAAACAATGCAGCACTTGCTCAGGAAACGTAACAACGAACCTATCCTATGTTTGCAGGCATCGACTTGAATCTAGCTTAAAACAATGAGAAATAAACAGCGTACTAAAGATGATAAATCAGATATTTACATTGTCGTACAATCTGTCAAACATTAACGTACGAGACGGTACAACAGAGTATACAAAAGTTACAGTGTGAAATTACAGATAAAAGAAAGGAAATGAAATTGCCCATCAACGAATGGGCATAGTGTCAGGGCCCGTCTCCGTACCAGAACCGTTTGAATGTGATGAGACGCCACTTAGCGCGGACGGAGCCTCTGGATCACCACGTACAGCACGATATTTGGCCATTTCATTAGGAAAATGACGCGAAAGTTCAGCCATCAGGAGAGCCCGAAATCGCCTGAGGCTGTCTAATTTACCACGTACTGCTTCGTTCTTGGCTAAGGCTTGTTCCATGAATTCTCGAGTGTACAGTTGAGGATTCTGACCGGCATCAATTTTAGAAAACAGTTCTATGGGAACGTGAACATCCTGCAGCTCGCCTTGCATGCGCTCCAAGTCCTGAAACATTAAGTAAACCAGCCGAAGGTAATACATGGCGAATGAAAAGAATTAGACACCAATTTTAGTGAATATGAACGAATAAGGCTAACTTTCTGGAGTATAAATTGGTATCCGTTAGATTGGACAGATATGCGCGTGCGTCGTTAAAAGTACAGGTTAGCCATGAGCAAATGAATCATTGCGTAGGCACAAACGGCCACTTATTATTACGAAGGGTTCCGAAGTGGTACATCTCTGAATACGTCAGTGTATATTCCCAACTATAGATGTTCACAATGACCTGCCCAAAAGGTTTTTAAGCCGTCAGTAGGTATCTTTTTTAGCTACATAAAAGTCATGATCAGTGTCAACAGAAACGAAGATAATGCAACCGGATAGATCAGGTTTAGGAAATTACATCAAGTCTAAAGCAGAGGAAGCATGATCTGATCTTAGAATCAGGCAATAGGATTAGCCGTTAACGAAGTAAACAGACGTACATCTATACAAACTGTTGGCTTCAATGACCACCAGAAATTATGATCCACTGCTTCGATTGTGCAGGTCATCGTTAGCGCCACGTACATCGGGTTATTGAAATCACGATCCGCAAATAAACGTAAGATGGTAGTCAAGACACTTATCCATTAGACCACGGGGCCATGGTTATCGGCAACGCAGGCAGGTGTGTGAATTACTATCCGCAGCTGTTGAGATTCCTATTCTCATAGGCAGAAATCACTCAGCGCGAACTGCCTCACTTGATGTTTGGTCACCTCAATAGTAGCCACCCAATGCGCCACATGTGTACATCATCATCATCATCATAACACCCATGAGCCTGACCAAAAGGTACTGTGGTTCGGGCTGCCGTTCACCTCAATAGTGACGGAATATCCTAGAAGAAAACGTTACTAAGGAGATTGAAAATTGTTAAAACAAGACTAAGCGGAAGAACTAGAAATGGTATGGATACAGGCACGCGACACTGCGACACATCGCCATCTCGGATAGTGTCTCTAACCAGCGGTTTGAGTGATCACGAGGACCCCATCCAGGCAGGCGACACCTACCCACTGTGCTCAATGGAGCAGTCAAGGTCTTCAAATTTTGCGACCACGTTGTTGCTTGACCAATTTTTGTACTGTTCATTGAATCAACTCACATGATGTCCATGATGATGATGATGATGACATGTGAATTTGAAGAAGGTGAAAAATTCGAAAAACAACGAGAATTATGCAACACAAAATGCTGTACAAGACGGTGTGCAAGCTAAGAACCTTTGTTTAGTTGCTAGTCTGCATATTGATCACACAAATGAAAACCACTTACTTGAAGTCTGATGACAAGGTCATTTATTTTCCTTTGAAATGATACGCTGGGCTGGTAATCACACACAACGATTCCGGCCTCACGACATAACTCAATCATAGTTTCAATATTTTCTTCAAGCGCTTCAAAGCGATTGCGGTCACTCATTGTGGGACTTCTTATCAAAACAGCCACACAATTGGTAATGTGAGGACGGATGGCTGGAAAGAAACAAAAGTAGCTAAGCAACCCGAAAAAGATACAAAAAGGAATGAACGACAGAAGGATAAGAACACGGACTACGTGGAATTCCATAAAGTAAATAAACATTCGTCATAGGTGTTCACATTATTGTCGCTCATTGCATGGACAAAGCCGATGGTACTTTCGAAACCACACATATGCCATGCATTTCAATGAAACGTAGGTTTTAAGGAATTTTACAAGCACTGGAGGTCGAGGTCCACAACTCCCGATTCTTCGATGTGGTCGATAAAAGTCAAGGAGAGTCCAGGACACTATGAACGCTGCGAATGGAGAAATCAGTGTAGCAGCGAAAATCAATCTGTATAGCACATTAGAAAGTATTCATCCGACTTCCAAGAAACGATGAGAAAACAAATTCCGGGATATCGACACTTTCTTTAGTCTTATCACCTGCACATAAAATTGAAAGTGAGCGCAGAACGATTGAACGAATGGGAGGATTGGATCGACGGGCTGTTAACAGTGGTATTTTACACATGCTGTCCGATCCATCAGGTCGGACCGATAGTCCTCAAGTTTTGTTACACAACAGTATGGCTCATAAACTGTTCGATTTCACATCAGTTATTCAGAAACGCCCCATAATCGATGACCGTGGGCAGCGATGTTTGCTGTCAACCTGGCTCGGGATTCGCACACGATAAAACCGGGCATTAACACAGTCTAACAGCATGCACATCTCGAGGACTTACAAAGCTAAACTAGAAACTGCAATAACCACACCGATAAAGCTACTCACGTCAGACAGGCTAGCACGAAGATTTGACAAACCAAAGTATGTTGGTCCTCCGAGTTGTGGACTATAATGAGAGTTGCACCATATATCATATAGGCGGCATAACCTCAAGTTTACTATGAACTGCCCCACCAAGAGATACGGTTGAGAACCCTTTGCCTTCATGTGTATACCTAGCAACATACTGTACTAACATTTGGTCATAATTCACGTTTGCTTATTCGTATCACTCATCATTATCTTCTATACATTACAGCCACTGTACCGTCCTTCTCAGAAGAGTAAAGCCTTACTCTACGGGCCTTTGTCTTCTAACAACTCAACGTGCCACTGATCGATTACCGTTTTTCTGATTCATAACACATACCACCCCAAATACAACCGCAAATTCTTGCAATAGTGTTGACCCACTACTGTGAAGCAGCACAAGGCGGATCGTCCCATTCGCTCCATCTATCAAAATGAATAGACGAAAATGCGCC
>JTDE01004196.1:0-32291 GCA_014338405.1 Paragonimus skrjabini miyazakii
GCCATGTCAAGTTATTCCTGAGAGTGTTGTAATAATTACGCCTTCAGTTTAGTCATCCATCCTATTTCAGCTGCCACATCTCGCCTGTTGGTCCGATCCGGTCGAGCGATGACTCATTCGGTCGTCCACGCTGTTCTCCAACCGCTCACCGTGGGTGTTTTGAACGCACTTCAACCTATATTGGGGTATTCCATCGAGAGTTGGAGTGCTCGCACTTCCTGCCTGACAGTCCCCCACAATATGGCTTACTAATCTTCCGATGTTCCGGATATGATCTGCTTATGTTGGTCCACTTTCCTTCCTGTACTCTGTAGTTTTCGGGTCTCCTTTTTCCCCGCCGTGTTTGCGTTTCCTTTCTTCATTTTCATTGTTTTTATATTCCTCATTTTTTCAGGTATTTTTCTTTTGGGTTTTTCGTGTTTGCTTGATTTTTCGTCGTTCATTTTTTTGTTTTCTCTACTGTCATATTCATTAATTTTTTTATTTCATCAGGTCCCACATATACTTTTTTCTTCTGACTTTTCTTCAGTATCTCTGATCAATATCTTTGGTTTTTCCTTTTTTTCCCTCCTGTATTTTCTGTCCTTTTTCTACTCTTTTTATCTCATTGTCTTTGTTGATTGTTTTTTGTTCGTTATATTTTCCCTGCCTTTTTCCCAGATTTCTAAAATACCAAATCTTCCTTCTTTCTTCCCTTGCCCCTAATGTTCACCTGTCTCTGAACTTTTTGTTTGCTTGTTCGACACACCAATATGGAGAATTTTTCTTTTAGAAATATGTTGATACAGTGTTTATTTAATGATACGGTCAAACCTGAAATAATCTGCCCGTCCAGTAACCTATGGACCTCAACACTCCCCACGGTGCCTACAGCATCGGGAGATTTACGCCCTAACTACACCACGGTATCCAACAGCCACCGACCCCGCATACATAGGATATCATGACTGGCCTTCATGTACCCACCTTTTTTCGGAAGTCGGCGAGATCCCGGTTGCCAACGAAGATGTAGCCGAAACAGTCATTATCACGTCAGTCGGTTTGTTTGAATTGGTTTGGTTTATGAAACGCCTTGTAAACTTTTCAATCTTTCATCGACGACGTCACACGGGGTGTAGATTTAATTCACCCTTACATCGATGTCTTACTAGTTACAAGCGCCTCTGAGGAAGAACACCAGATTCATCTGCGACAGTTTAGAAACTTTCAGCATAACGGCTAATATGGAGAAATGCGTTTTTGGTCAACCCACTGTACAGCTCCTAAAACACCATGTTGATCAGCACGGTATTCTACCGCCGATCGATAAGGTAAAATTAATCCGCGACTTTCCCCGTCCTACAACTCTTGGTGTCATCCACCGATTCAACGGGATGGCTAGTTAATACAGACAGTTTATTCCACAATGCGCTAAGCTTATGCAACCTTCAACCGATTTGCTCCATGGCCCTTTCATCGGGATGTTGAGTTATCAGCGTCAGCCATCAAATCGTTCGATCATCTTAAGGATGCATTAGCCACCGTTGTTATGTTAAACCACTTCAACCTACCCGCCAAAATAAGTATAGTTGTTTACGCGTTAGATACAGCGGTCATCACTGTTCTTCAACAGTACGTCGATGGATTCTAGAAACTGATCGCTTTCTTTTCTACCCGTCCACTTCCAGCTGACGCAAGATATAACGCGTTCGGTCGTGAGTTGTTAGCAATCTGCTCGAGCGTTCGGCACTTGCGACATGTCCCCGAAGAAAACCAGTTTGTGATTTCCACCGACCACAAACCATTAGCTTTTTCCTTTCGCAACAGGTCCGATAAACACTAACCGCGCGAAGTTCGACATTTGGATATCGTATCTCAATTTACGTCAGACATGCGCCGCGTTTTCGGCAACAATAGCATTGTGGCTGGTGTTCCATCGCGAGTATCGGCACTAGGTGGTCATGACTCAATCGACTTAAACGCCATTGCCAGCGCACAACGTTCGAAAACTGACCTTGGTGCCTCCTGCCAGCAATCAGACGAATCAGCTTTTGCTAACATCTGCGGGCAAGATTCTTTACAATACTTCTACTGGACATCGGCGCCCAGTGGTTCATATTATTTTCCGATGACATCTGTATACCATAGATCGCTTAGGCAAAGGAGAAACTGTCTCTGTTGACTTCCTCAGATCCGCTTACTAAGACTTCCCTGACACGTCCTCTCAGTCGAGTTCTTCCTCGTCCGTACCCAGCTCATACATGTTGACTATCCCATCAGCACCTCGGATGAGCCTGTCCAGGTACTCCTGAAACCTACGTCCCCGTCATCGATCACTATCTGTTCTGAACGCAAAGTACACTAGTAAAAGTTCTTCGTAGAGTAATAGAATTGTAAGCATCAAAGCAGTCACAAAAAACATTTTTCAAAACAACAAAATTATGGATGCGTATGCCCATGTTATTCACTCAAACGTACATTTTTGTTGCGTTTTTTGGTTGAGTACATCATTTGTCCTTGTATTGATATTCAGCCCATTTCGTTTCATTTTCTGTCGCATGTTTTGTCCGAAGCTGGCATGACGTATGTGGCACCATGGAGTGCGATCGTCTTTGATTTCCTATTTGATGTCGTTCGCGAACGTTCAATGGTTGCCCCAACTCGTACATGTTATTTTTGCGGTTGTTTCGGCACCTTAAAAGGAGGATACTCGAGTGGGAGCTCGCTAGGAACTGTAGACATTAGTGCTACTCCACCGATGGCGTCTGGGAATTGTCGTATTAATCGCAGACTGGTTGGACATCAGCTGGTATGATTTGAACCAGATGAGGCCAAGGGTGGCTGTCCCCAGTTATTTTCATCAGGATCGAAGGGTTGTTGCCACACAACCCGTTTTAGAGGAGCTGTATAGCGACCTGACGATTTCATTTATTTGACCGTGGTGTGATGTGCAAAATGGTTCCAAAACTAGTAGCTGCATATTGTACCTAGGCTATTAAGAAAGTTCACATGATGTATACTGTCCGAATTTTGTTTCCATGTCATTTAAATTTGTGGCGCGAAACCGAATCACATACATTTCCGGTTTACTTGCTCGTTGAGGGCCTCCCTAGCTAATTTGTGTGTCGATGCCATTTATAATGTTATAATAGACCTTCTATACATTTCATCGAGTAAATATTCGATCTCTATTCCCAACGGTCTTTTTGCAATTCGAGTCTGGTAAACACTTACATGAGAGAAACGACTTAGTGCGCCATGCACCAAACAAAGTGATTTACATTCATCCACTTATCCATTATTTCGCCGCTTGAAAATTTCTACATTGAACACTACACTGAATGTAACAACAGTAAACATAAAGAAACTTGCGAGATTCTTCATACGTATCGAGTGCGGTGGTATGTTGTAATCAATCGACTGAAGCCGACCCCGTGTGTTCAGAAACAACTGTTCGTGACCTTGACCCTTCCCTGGACTTAGTGACTTTTCCCAACCCATCAGTCGACTATCCAACCCATCCACCCCTTACTGTTCAATATATGTAAAAAAAACTGTCTCATGCTGTTGCGAATTTGGTACTGAAGAGTCAATACGAAATTCTTGTATCTGTCAGTTTTCGCATTTTAATGATTTTGTTCAAACTTTTGAAGAGAACGAACTGTTTGCACTTTTAAAACGACTGTGAAATTATTGGAATCCTTAGGAAGTATTCTCTAAGAGGATTATGTTTTACTTTTGCTCTATCTCAATTATTTGCAGGGATATGTCGTTTCAAACACACCCATAACACTTATATTATTATGGATCATAGTCGAGTTTCGTATAAGTTTGAGATAATAGTTCTGCGTTACTCAATATGAATTAGTAAATGACTTTAACACTATTGAAAACCCAGTAGTCTTCTTGAATATTATTGTGTTCTAGTTCCCCTTTATTTGGAGTATTTACTGAGATGCGCCTTTTCATACACATGCTTGTTTAGGTGCACTTACTGTCGTTGAACTGATAATGAGTGGAACTTCAAAGGCAACAATTCATCGTCATCGGTAGCATATGCTCCAGCTAATGCCTTATTGTTGCACTCCCAACTTTTCAGTATGAGATCATCTTCGGGGTTCTCCTAAACCTAAGTTGCCAAGTAAACTGATGAAATGTTGTTTTACATCCATTGGTGAACCTTGTTGCGTAGATATGTCACATGCGTTGGCAGATGCTGTTGATTGTGTGCCGGTCGCCGAAACATCAGTAACAGCATTAGTGGAAGGGCCAGTGGTATGCAGATGTACTCTGAGCGAATGCAGCAGTCTCATTGAAAAACTTCATTTCAGGATGCGTGCTTTGACCTTGAGAGTGATACATTGCGGTTGATCGATCCAGGACGTTTAAAGAAGATCTGGACCTCTGTTCCAACAGTAACTCACAAAATTTATTCACCAGTCTGTATTCTTTGGAATGCTGCGAATGAACCCCCAACTCTTCCTTTGGACCCAAAACGTTGATGGGTACTCCTCCAGATTGGTCTAAAAAGTGCATTGGCTCCGCTGTATATGTACACTTTGGTTTGGAAAAAGCTTTACTGTGTCATCTCTCATTGCTCGGCAGTAGTAAATGTACCAGCGCTCACTTAGATTTGCACACTGATGATGTATCCTCTTTCAAGGTGTCTAAACCATAAGTGTGACCTACCTTAAGATGCGATTTGTTTCCTTCGAGTTCGGAACCACCCATTGCGGGCACCTATTGTGAACCATCGAAAGCACCCATTTTAACGGAGTAACTGATGGACTACATTACTGAACTTCGGAACTTACTGCGGGATGGTCTGCGGTATACACTGGAACGCATAATAGTAAAGTAAAATAATACAGTACAGTCTTCGAAATGTTATCCGCTGTAATTCTGCCCAGTGCTTCGTTAAGCAGGTCAAAAGTCACTCAGGCTAACTTCGCTGTTATAATTACACACAGGAAGGAGTCCGTATTGCACGCCGACTAATCTTCTCACTCCGCTCAAGGCACACGGGAACTCTATTCATCAGAGCAACACTGCTCACTACATTGGGGATTCCCCACTCTGTGATATTCCCGTTGGCACGGTTCCTGTATGATCTTCAATGAAAACGTTGAGCTACGCGTACCGACAACCCAACAATCCTAAATGATCAACACAAGATTAGTTCACAATGCCACGGCACTACTTAACAAATTATCACAGTTAATAGTTAGATAGCCTCAACAGTTTCGACCGACGGATCGTTTCGGGGAAATGAATCATAATTTGGTACCGAACAGGCTAACGATGAACTACAATCACATAATACGGCATTCCTACCCAACACAGTTCTCCTGAGCAGTCAACAAACTTAAAAATAATCGGGACGAGCCGAGCTCTGAAATCGACGGGATAAAACAAAATCTGGGTCAAGGTCCCGTTAACGGCCAGGAACAGGAGAGGTAGAATATATGCGGATAAACATTTGGGGAGATAGGGTTGGGTCAGATTTCCACATGGCTGAACTACAAAAGTCTATACAGTCTCAACATTTCCACTTGACTGTATGAACCTAGTACGCTTCGGAGTAATAAAACGGATGACGAATTTGTGGCTTTTCAGTTCGGTCGACTGCAATCTCCCTCTGCGTGTGAACAAATATCACGTTGACAGCAGACCGTATCTCTAATATACAACCTGCTGTTGTGACTTCAGCCGAAGCTGTCAAGCATTAACGGCGAAAAACTACTGAATTCCACTAGTTTCTACTGTATATAAGGCCGGTTATGCTCCGAAGCACACTAGATCCTTGTAAATACAATAATATTTTTAAGCTCTTCATAGGTATTCACATTTTATTTCGCCCTACTTTGTATCTTATTCTGGGCGTGTGTTCGAATTGCTCATTACATTTACTGATAAGTTCCGTTGTCTTTATGAACCAGAACCAGTAGTGTACACTGTGTATTGTTTGATGCACCTATCGAATGACGTTAATACTCGTGGGGCGCCCGATGAATTTTCTACATTTCTGTGTGCATTGTTTACTCGTTTGTTAAAAATATTTGTACATGCTGTGCTGTATTCGTATACGTGTGCAGTTAACGGTAGTAACGGCTGTAACAACGTTGGAGAGAACACGTGACTCAGTATATTGTCCCGTTTAGAAGCCGTAGCGTCATCCTTATGTGCGTGGACGAATGAGTCGTTCGTCGTTGAAGGCGAGACCAATCAGGACGTAGCGTGAGTGCTAACACGAGCTTGGGGCACACAGGTGGCTTTGACGTGTGTACAGCATGTTCCCTTAAGCTCTGCCCAACATAATTTGGGCAGGGTGATGAAATTCTTCATAATCCCCTAATGGATATGTCTGATTCGATGTTGGGTGGCACTGGCATATCCATTGTACAATACTTGCCAGACGTTGACGGTATTGTGTACAACTGTGTATTATTCTCAAATAGATCACCGGACAGTACCGTTATTATGACGAAAAAACCGGCTCTTATTGTACACAGTGGAATATAATGTAACGCGATGGAATGCAGTCAATTACCGCGTTTTCTGCGATTTGGACATCTTTTTTACGCATTGCTTATCGTCAGTACATTTGTATATTTTTAAGGTTAGCATTTTGTCCGATACTGTACATCCTTGCAATACAAATGAAATTCTGTAGAGATGTATATGCACATCACTCTTAAATCGTCGAGATTTTATACTTATCTTGCATACGTTTAGTAAACTATTGTAAATCGCTGTACTTGCAAATGTTTATGAGTCCTCTTTTCTTCATGCCCGAGTGATACAAACGTCTGTAGTTGTCCTTCGTCGTCAAATTCTCTGAAGACAACTCAGTTGCCATAGTGAATACAGTGTGGTTCGTGAGTGAACAAATTGTGCAGTGACCAGATAGTCGTAACCGTATTGAAATTGGAATGCAGCGGTTTCTTGATTGAAGAATGTTCGAGCACTCGGTGCTGGCGAACAATCTGCTACAGGCGAAATTATGGTCAATCTGGCGCTAACCAATCACAGACGATGATCAGATGCTGTTGAATGCGTATCAAACAACCGAGGTGTCAGATGCAAGGTCGTGAGACAACACAGCAACAAACTGGCCAATCAAAGTGTGAGGACGCCTGTCGCTTAATTGCAGTCCTAAATACTGTTGTCTTCCATAAAAAGTTGCTGCTTTTTTCATTAAATTGAAATTGCTTAGTGCCGTTCAGCTTCCTGTTCCGACTGTTCCCGATTGGGCAGCACAGTACGCGACAGTAACCTGAGCGCTTATCACAGGTTACTGCCGGCGCACAAACCCCTTCCATCTACAACACCGGAGTATGGGGTGGTTGATTTGGCACGAACAAGTGAGTCTTGCATCAACTAATTCTCACAAGTTCATATAGTTACGTGGATGTATCCGCCGCTAAACGTGAATCTTTGCGACAATCGTCAGATGTCAGCTGCGATTGCACTAACTGACTGACGAATTTCAATACACGTTATACACAGGGAAACGGTAAGTATACCTAAATTGTACAATTAGCAGTTCACAAAGTTCCGGCACGATACAGTTTGGACAACGATTGTGAGGGTCCAAAAGGCCATCCGAAGAAGAACAGTAACTACCAGACCCCTCCTACTTGGACACAGAGTGAAGGTTTGTGACGCATTCTGTGTGATTTTTCGAAGTCAGCGGAAGCGTATCCTCCAGTTTGCTGAGGCTTTGGCTATCAGACGTTATAATCCCCCCCTGTGTGTTCAGAAACAATTTGTGTTGACGCTGCGGCTGCCTTGGTAGTCAGCATCCCCATTTGTTTAATTTTCATTTCCGTGTCTGTCTGTCTAATCCCTTAAGCCATTATTTCCGCCCTACGGAACCCTGTCTTAATGTTTAAAATTAGTTACATGTCCATGTGTGATCAGAATGTACGAAATGTTACTCCGGAGAACATCACATGAATTGCGTCTTCTCATTGCCTTATTCAAGTTCATAAAGGGAACAAATTGCTTTAAATTCCTCCTACTTATCCCATCTCACAACTACCGGCACTCTTTCAGCAGATTATGCCTAAGTGATGTCGTTATTGAAAGTGCAGCTTATTCACGCGTGACGTTTTAGTTTCCGTGAGCGTCAACTGATTGTGGGACCATTCAGAGTTTGATCGTCAGTCCGCAACCACCTATCAATCACACGGATTGCGCAGGCTCCAGCAAATCAGTTACCCGATGTTATGGTTTATATATATAATTAATTTTAGCAGTTCACACTGATACGCTCCTCAAATGACGTAAGCAGACCCCAGTCCCCGTCATCTACACGGATGACAGTAAATACAGCTATATCCGTACAGCTCGATTGTATGTCGATTAACCTAAATTTTTCCGCCATCTTGGCTTGGTTGTCAGCCTTGTGTGCTGTTTTGTTCCAGTGAACTACGGTCACTAGAACCCCGGTCTTTACAGGTTCACCCATGTGAGATTGGCTAAATGGGAAAGGCCAGACAAAAGGCAGATGCGTTCGACGCGTTAGTTGTGCATGGTGTCAGTGTTTTGTGTTTTTGTTCGGCTTGATGTTTGTTCTTGCCTGGTTTGATTTTGTGTGCATGCGTGGTAGGTTTGTCTGTGTAATATTACTGTTCCTGTGCAAGTGTGCTGAATTTTCAGGAGTGTGACTCTCAAGCATATTCTAGGTGGTTGATGCTGATGCGTTTGTGTGCGTGTGTGTCACATGCTGCCTTGCGATCCAGGCTTTTGAGCCGAAGGCTTTGGTTGAGGGCACTAATCGCTATCCTGCCCAGGTCTGGGCGTCCTCACAATATCCATGCCCCACGTAAATCATGATATCACAACGTCAACCGAATACCATACTATGTCGGCCGTCGCGCAGGATAACCGGGTCGTCCTATCTGCTACACATGACAGGGTAGATAAGCGAAAGTATGTAACTGCCAAACCTTACTCTTCACCATCCCACTCCCCTAATAACCTAGCCAGCACGAATTCTAGATCAGACAATGCTCACTCGAGTCTCAGTAACTCGAAAACCAACCTGAGGCAGGCCGGAAGACACAAAACGCTCTGTGTCGGAATATGGAGTGTGCGCACGCTGTTTCATCGATGCGTCTTCACAGAAAGGCCAGAACAGCGCACCACACTGATCGCTATGGAACTGTGCCGGTATGGCATCGAAACACTAGCCTTGAATGAGACAAGCCTTGCGGACCGAGGTAAGTTACGGGAAGCCGGTGCTGGGTGCATGGTATCTGTTTCGCAGTCACTGATCATACTAATGCTTTGATGGTAGATGAACCGCACGGCAGAAACCCTCGAATCCTGTCCATACGCCTGCGACTCGGTCAAGGTAAGTGTACCACATTTATAAGTGTTTATGGTCCAACTATGTGTCACAGTGATGATACAAAGAACCAGTTCTATGATCAGCTGTCCGCCACAATCCGGTCGGTGCCTGTGACTGATCGACTGTTTATTCTGGGTGACTTGAACGCTCGAGTCGGGCGCGACTCGGTAGCTTGGCCGGGAGTCCTCGGACCCTACGGCATTGGTTCAGTGAACGAGAACGGTGATCATCTGCTCCAACTGCGTGTTCCTCACGAGCTGGCTATCACATACACCCGATTCCAGCTGGAAGCGAGAGACATCACGGCGTGGACTCACCGACGAAGCGGTTACCATCATTTTTTTGATTACTTGATTGCTTATCCATGCATGCAAGTCTGTTTATCGTAAATCTTCCGGACAACGGCAGAATCTGGATGTCAGACAACTGGAAAATTGTGAGGCGAGGGCTGTTTTCCAGTGTGTCGTTGCCGCTCATCTGCAAGACGTTCCTGTATTCACTACCACCGAGGGTATATGACAATAGGTGAGGGGACAGATCATAGCAGCAGCCACCGAGACGATCGGTGTCGAACACCAGAACCTTCCAGATTGATTCTCGAAAACAACGCGGCCATCCTCAACCTTATACGAGAGAAGAATGTCGCGTTTGCCGCTTCCACAATGGAACCGGACATTGAAGACAACACAACGACATTCCAACGTATTTGTCGTCAACTGGCCAAACGGGTTCGCGGAATCAGGGACAACTGGTGAAGGAAACAAGGTAGGCGGATGCAGGGCTTTGCAGACCGCCGACAAAACAACCAGTTCTACGATTTGGTCAAGGCGATTTTCGGCCCATCGGTCCAGTCCACTAAAGCACTAATAGACGTGGACACCGTCTGTTCGTGCACCCAGCAAGAGGACGTCATGAAAATCTATTGCAGACACTATGGTAGTCTATTAAACTGTCTTGTTACTATCAACTGGGTGACTGTGAACAGTCTGTTGCAGAAAGCCATCAACCTTCAATTGCTCTCGCCCCGGATTTGACAGAGTTGCAAAGAAAGATCGGACAATTGCTGCAGACGACAATGGATTGTCAGATGTGATCCTGAAGAATGACGAGCCGGCACCGGAACTTACACTGTCCAAGCTGGCTCACTCCTTCTGGGAGCATAATGTGATGCTGCAAGAATTTCAGGATGTCCTTATCGTACCCTTGTTCCTAGGTAAATGTTATATACGCGTCAATGCCGACTGTGTGCCTCACACTCGTGGTAAGTCTCAAGCTGCGTTCTGATGGGTAGCGCCTACAACGACCAACGACTCATTCGTCCACGCACATAAGAATGAAGCTACCGCTTGCAAAATGAGACACTATAGAATGCACCTTTCCTGAGTCATGTGTACTCTATAACGCCGGTAGTGTCTGTCTAACTTAATGTTGATTGCACCCAAATAAGGACACGAGTAAGGGTAGCAAACACTGCCCCGACAGCTATCATAGCATCAGTCTGTTGAGCTGTGCAGACAAGGTGCTTGCCAGAATTCTTCCGAACCGGCTGAATACGGAAGACTTGGAGACAAATGTTCGAGAGAAGCAATGCGGATTCCGAGCTATTCGCAATACAATCGACTTAGTGTTCGCTGCTGGGCAAATTAAGGATAAATTCTGGGAACGCCATCAGCCCCTGTATTCCCTCTTCGTAGACTTCACCAAGGCGTCCGATTCCGTGAGCCGCGAGGCGTTGTGGACGGTGATTCGCAAGTTTGGATGTCCAGGTAAGTTCGTCAATTTGATTAGATTGTTACATTTGGGCATGAGGGCGAAGGTGCAATCGTGTAGATCTACCTCTGATGATTTTGACATTGTCACTGGCGTGAAGCAGGGTTGTGTGCTAGTTCAAACCCTATTTAGTGTATACTTGACTGTAATGCTAACAGCTGCTCTTCAGGGCTCGGTTGAGGATGAGGTTGAGGTAGAGTACCAAACGGATGGGCGTCTGCTGAATATCTGACGTTTCGGTGTCCCAACTCGGTTGCATATCTCCAACGGTGCGCATGCTTCTGTTCGCAGATGACAGCACATTGTTACCACACAGTGATGACGAACTGCAGCGCCTGGTGACGGCCTTCGCTCCGCAGTATCCAAGCTCGGATTACACAACAACACAGGTCAAAAACCTGAATACTCACCGAAGTTCTCCAGATATTGCAGTTACCTGGAGATAACCCCGGTATGTATACCATACAGTGTTGAAACTATTTGTAATAATAATAGTTAATATTGTACGTGGGAGTATAAAGATGTTTTCTTGTCGTCCGCACATTTATTGTGGTCGCGTTTGATTTCGGGATTGTTGGCTTATGCGTTCCAGTAGCAACTCAGAAACGTCCGATGGTTGAATCTGTTGACTTCCTACTTATTACTGTCTATCGGTATCATCTGACTTTTTACAAGACCATCTGTAAAGTCCAGAAGTTGTCTTGTAATCATCCACATTTTCAAATTTGGCACAATGCACACAGGTATATGGAAGAAAAGAAAGAAACGCTGCATTTTTTCTCAGTTGTTTTGAAGACTATTTAAGCATTGACTATAAATCGCTTTTGTACACTTCCTTGAAACATCTGCTGCTAAGACATTCTCAACCTGTAAATTTGGAGGCTGTGGAAAGAACCACGATCTCTATTCGAATGAGGATGGAAAATCAGCATATCAGTTAATTACAGGAATCGATACACCTGGTCTTTGACAAAAGTTGATGCTGCCAAATAAACAATCCTTCCTACTGACTAGATTCGTGTGTGTGTGTGTGAACGTTTCCGAGGTGCTAGAGCTGTGGTGAACAAAGAATGCAGGTATATCAGCAACAGCGACAATTCAAATAGCTAACTTGTCAACAACATGCAGCTTATAATTATAATAAGTAGTCTGTCCAACATTAAAATAACTGTAAGTCATATGGTCATGAGCATTCTCGACTTAAATATCCATTCCGAAATTCTAAACTTCACAAGTGTAGCCAAATAAATCACAATCAAACCGTCTGTCCAAGCTCGAATACGTGTTTATTCCATAATTATTTAGGAGGGCAAAATCTCTCATCTAACGTCAATCAATTGTTGTTATCATAAATTGTATTATTTTTATTGATTCTACACGTCATATAAAATAAACCCATATCATTAGCACTGGCTCTAGAAATTTAGTCAAAATTGACGCCACTAATGTTATCTTTTACCTAAAACTTCTGTTGTCTTGAAGTTTACTGATATTTCTGTTAATGGTAACATGGGACACGTTTTATCTATTCTTGGTAAGTGTGAACTTCCACTCAGAGATGAACAGTCTGTCAGTCAGATATGTCCATATTTTCTTACTGCTTCTGACTCATACTGTTGGTCTTGTATTGGACAAGCGAGTAAGCACTAGACCCTCGTCCACGAACAATTTAGAACTCCTTTTCTGAAGAGCAATCGAAACGTAGTCCCAACAGACATCGAACTAAAACAACGTAGTGGGGTTTGGAAACAAACCGTATATTTCCAGCAATGTTTGGAAATATGATAAGTAGTTAGCTCTAGCCTAGTCTGGGACCAACGGCAGCAACCAATAGGAGAAGGAAGAGAAGCGCGAGATGGGCCGCGCCCCATTCGGTGGCACTCAAAAACGCGCCAAGCGAAAATTGCGTGGAACCTTCGAGTGCGTCAAGCAATGCTCGAAAAGTCTCGGGTTAAACGACCTTGAAGAATGGAATTGTAAATGATTCGTTAGGAAAAGGACAAGCATTCGCTGCGTGCAATTAGTTACACGACTAAAGAAACTGGTATTGAGTTCATATCAGTACTTCTATAGCATGCGTACATATAATCAGGGGTACGGAACAGACAAGCGGGAAAACACGGTTGCAATAGAGATCCTTAGAGAAGCCACACGATTGCTAGTCATTACAGTCTCGTGTGTATGAAGAGTTTGAAGCTTGCTTTTGTATTTACCGTTGAATTTTCTGAAGTTAGAGCGCGTGAATCGGTTTTGTGATATCCAACGGCTTCAATAGGTATGTGAACTAAACGTATCAGTTGCAACCATTTTCATGATATATTTCTCAACTCCATTGATTTTCGTGATAAATTTGCCTGAATCAACTTGAAAGCAAACATTGACATTACGGAAACCGCAGATTGAGCTACTCAAAGTGTAACGCTCTTAAAATGTAATGATCGAACGCACAAATTTTGTGATGATTTCCACACCATTTTAGACGAGTTATTCCTGTTGATAAGTTGTGAGACAGAGGAACTAGGGGATACCTTCTAGCGAATTGTTTGCTCAAAATGCTTCTCAAATCATAATCTCAACTTCCCTAGTTTATGAAATACAGTAAGCACTCATAGTGGATTTTGAAGGTATAATTTTTGCCTCTCGGATTAAATATCTATGTATACAATTTTTCAAGACGTGGTAAGCACAGCCTATGCCAACTTTAAAGAGGTTAGTTTATCGGGATGATATTATTGTTAAACCACTTCTGGCGATTTAGGGTAATTCACTCAATAGCGCATATTTGACAATTCCAATAACGCCTATTCAGACAATCGGGTTAACAGGGCTATCTTCCACGTTAAAAAAACGTCATAAAAAGCGATCGAATGGATTGGAATTTATACGGTACTGTTTAATCGATTGGAGTTAACAGACACTAACTGTGTCTCCTCTCGAGGCGATCGGACAACCTGATCATTACTCACAAGCGAAAGTGGTTGAGAGTTCACATATGATAATTCAGTCGTGCTTAATGTGAGGTCAATGGCGCAGTGGTAAACACGGTTGCCTCATGAACTGAATGTCCGTGGTTCAAGTCCCGGCGGTGGCGATGATATGCACTACTGACGAGCTCTAATGAGAGCGAAACTCGAGTCTAGTGCTTCTTTTCGAAAAGGGCCGACTGGAAAGTCTATGGGGATGCGAGAGCTGCGATCAATTGTGGGTGATGTTCAACTTGAAAATTAACCAAATCCCCGACTACTCATCAGTAATCTAAAATATCGCCTAGCAGGTTTAATGAGATCGGAGATCTCGACCTGTCTAGGAAGTCCTAATCGCGGGGTTATCGACTGGAGTTAACAGACAGTAACTGTGTCTCCATTTCGAGACGATCGGACAACCTGATCATTACTCACAAGCGAAAGTGGTTGAGCGTTCACATATGATTATTCGGTCGTGCCTAACGTGAGGTCAATGGCGCAGTGGTAAACACGGTTGCCTCATAAACTGAATGTCCGTGGTTCAAGTCCCGGCGGTGGCGATGATATGCATTACTGACGAGCTCTAATGAGAGCGAAACTCGAGTCTAGTGCTTCTTTTCGAAAGGGGCCGACTGGAAAATCTATGGGAATGCGACAGCTGCGATCGATTGTGGGTGATGTTCAATCTATAATTCCAGTAACGCTTATTCAGACGGTCGGATTAACAGGACTATCTTCCAAGTTCAAAAAACGTCAGAAAAGGCGATCGAAAGGATTAGAATTTATACGGTACTGTTTAATAAAATTACAACAAAGGTACTATCCCGCCTTGAGTGTGAATCAATCGGGTACACAACTTATTCAACAAAGGAGTTCAAAATGGGGCAGCTAAGCATGTGTTCACAAACAGCCACCAGTCAACGGGAAATCACCTCATTAAAACAATCGGGTACAGATGAAGGTGAGAACTTGTCAAAATGTACCAAGAAGGATGTTTTAACAGACAAACAATGATAATTGTAAGAAGAAAAAAAGTAAACATTTACTGTGCAGTAATGATACAAAATTCACCACGATTGTTTACTGCACACAGCAAAGACAAATAAAGGCAAATTAGGAATTGGTTTTCTACAAACAAACCAAACATACCTCAACAGATTCATCGTTCCATATCATACCAGACAGAGGATGACAAACGTACCAGACGAACTTCAACAAATCCAACAATAATTGTGGATAGTTCAACCACACCTACACATGATAACAAAACGTTTACTTCGCTTCGGACCCTTTGTGTTCACGGTGTTATTAATTCCTGTAAGTGTTTTCTGTACTATAACATTCTTTTGTCTCGAATGGTTAGTTGGTGACATGGTTCTGACCTGATCCCAAACAATTTTATTTCTCTCCAATGCTCCCTCTCCTAAGTATGTTAATGAATTGCATTCGTTCATAAGTTCGATTCATTGTTACTCCCATTTAATTTCATGTCCCATCAAGAACATGAAAACCGTTTTTTTAGGACTATTTATTTAAAACATTTGTATAGATGCTCATATAACTCATATTTCATATTTTGTTGACATTTCTGTCCATAAATACTGTTCTACGACAACTTTCTCCTGAGTTCCCATCTATTGTTATTACAGAGGCTTCTTCTACGGACATATGCGTTATACTAAAGAAACGTTGGTATCTGCTTTGGAGTATTTAAATGACCAGCTGAGTGTGGCTATGCTTACACTTACAGAGAAGCGTTAACGGATTATTGGACTCCAATTCGTCCTTACTAATACGTTTATGGTTCGTATTTTACAATTCTAACTGACCTTGAGGCAGTAAGCATTATTTATTACCCCAACAACTTGTTCACCGAATCCTCAGTAATCATGGTTTCATGATGGTTCACTGCTCTTTCAGTTTACTCTTGACATCCAACATCGACTATCCAAGTACTGTATAACATGCCGACTGCCTCTCAAGATATACTTGCTAGGTACAAACTAAAGATTTTGATCGTCTTTTAGGTCAACCATTACTAGTCAGTCGAGTGAAGCTGAGTTCAGGTAGGAGAAAATATTTTACTTATGTTATTTCTGCTACACGTAACGCACGTCTCTTTGCGAAGAACTTCTGGTGCTGGTTTGTGCTTTAACATAGAATCGTTGTACCTCCAACACTTCGCGTCGTAAATTTGCATTGCTTGTGTTCTGGTCATCTTCGTTCAGAAAAAAGGAGGTTGTTCGCACGTTTGACATGTTTGTGACCACAAATTAATGACGGTATTGGTAGAACGTCATGCGACTGTATCAATCATGATAACCAAATTCATTCCCTATCATCCGACCGGGTTCTGTGGTCGACATCGTGGAAAGTTTGGTTGCGTTGACCAGAGGTGTATATAAAAACCCCACCGGGCACTGATTTTACAATGACAATAGTTCAGAAGACTTTTGACCGTGAAAGAGTTCTCTGTAAATTGGTTACCGACAACCACAGTCATTTTACCGCACAAAAGGTGGAAGATAAGTTGAGCTTATATTTTGTAAAAACTTTGTTGATTCACCCAGACATTCTCAATCAAATGGAACAGCCGAGTATCCCGTAGGCACTACGAAAAGTGCTATAACATCTTTTTATGCAACCACTTTTGCTAAGCTCGACAAAGATGTTCATAATATTCTGATGTAATACAGCAGTGCAGATCACATAACAACGGGAGTAAGTTCAGCTAAGATATTCAACCAGCGTGTTTGACGGACTTTGGCATCCGCGCTACCGTTGTCCGAACGTCACCTGTCTACCAATACACACGTTTGTGTCTCTCTCTAGCTCACCTTGGCCTCGAATGATCGAATCGTGTTACCCAGACAGTCGATTTGGTGGTTACTTGTCTTATCTGTCTCATCGTTAATATGATGTCATTCTCTCGTGTCCGATAAAGCTACTCGCTATTGCCGTCACGTGTTCTCATTCCACTCTAAGCTGACCACATGTGAAAGCTTGCGGTTTAATGTGTGATCTAAATTGTAACACGGACCGACTTAATTGATTTGGAATCTTCCGAAGTCGCTTACATCATGACAACGAAATTCGACTTTCTAGTGAAAGTGTAATGAGAAACCTCGTGCTAGATATTCGATCCAGTTGATGATTATGTACACCACAGACATGTTGATCAAACTGTACAGATTTGAGTTCAATTGCTGATGAAGTAGCTACGATTGAGGCGGTGCAGACAAGGGTTTCCAAGACTCTGAAGACGAAACAATCTCAATGTTACAACTCAGACTTCTGGTCATACTGTGGCGGGTGGAATAATGATAGCTAACAAATGAATCTTGTGTTATTGGTATTTAACTGAGTGCATAATGACAGTGTACATCATTACTGACTATGTTACAGTTTTGTTGACACACTCGTTAAGTGAATTTATGGCTAATAGTGTCCATTTCACATAACTACACTTCACCCTATTACTGGTTTATATAAACATGTAATCACTAAATGATCCTTGTTATTTTCCCCTCGTTTTTTTACAATCGTGTCTTGCTTCTGTAATTTTTATGGTCTGCTTCTATCCTTCATAATTTATTTTGTACATATTCGTATAACACGTTTAATAACATCGAAACCTGAACGAGTCCGTTAACTTTGCTTGTTATCGCGACAATCAACGCGAAGTTCCGCGCACGATCTTTTGTCATCCCACAATGAATTACAAACTCTCATCTTATTTGCATGGTGACATAATTTAGTCTCACGTATGACCGGCCATAAAATACTCAACGTTGCCTCTTATGTCACATATAAATAATTGGACTCCTGAAATTCCGATAGCTAGTGCAAATTAATCGAAGTGCCTTGAACGTACTTGACATTGTGACGCAGTGGAACTGGAATACAGCCGGATAATGGAAGGCTCTTGCAGATTATCAATCATCAATCTTAGAGAAGAGGCCAACGCGCATGTAGTAGACTACTCAAAATTGTGTTAAAACAAAACGATGTGAATAATATGATGTTTATACTTATAGGGAGACAACCGTAGATGATCACACTATTCTAAGATCTCTGCTGTAATTAGTTTGAAATGGAGCGGTTTCTTGATTACAGAAGGTTCGGTCAATCTGATTTTTTGAATAGAATAGTTAGAAGATAAAAATTACGATATGCATTCATTTCGCACACTCAAATCAGTCGTAAACGTGTGACTAGCATGAAAACAAAACCAAGACTTAAATGAAACGATCAAAAGAACCAATTGGGCTGGATCGTGATTGGCAATCAGCTAAACCCACGGTAAACAAAGGTTGACGGTCAGTTGTTTTGTGCGCATAGGATCGGCTGTCGACGGCTGATCAACAATGCTTCAACATACTGGAGAATTTGTGAACTGCAAGCGTTCATCAAGATCATAATCGAACGTGCGATGTTTACACTGTGACCTGTAGTCGATAAGTGCCTTGCAATGGATGAAACGGCGTTTCGTCCTCGCTGAGTGTCACTCGTTGGCGAATTAGACAGTGCAACTCTCAATCAACTTGGGATGTGCTCCTTGGCCCTGGTTTCAAGCATCACTTTTGTTTTACCAATGTATGTATTTCCGCAACTACAAGAAAAATGATAGATACAATGGCTGGTAGAAAACATAGGGATTCGCCTTTTGACCAGGATAGAGGTAATTTAGTGAGAGAGCAGGACAAGCTTTGTTGCAGTATACACCCGTCTGAACGCGGCACTGATCATTTTTCCAAAGGTGTTCATCAAATTATCACCTTTGAAGGAGCGTATGATGTAGACATTTTTTCTAGGGACTTCCAACGTTGTATTTTTAGCAGGAGTAAATTTACAGCATTTCCGAATTAAACGATCTGAGAAATTGTTGGCACGAAGCGTTTCATACAACACTGTTTGTAATCTATCCGCTTGTAATCTATCCTGGGAGCATATTTTTGATGTTCCGTAAGACAGTGAACGAACTAATGACCTTTTATATACAACAGGAGCAAAACTCATCAATTTCATGTATTGTCCAGTCCATGTTGGTTTACAGTACACTGAATGTTTGATAGATCCGTCTAAACGGCGTCTAACCAGGATGTCCAAGAACACCTGACTGCCGACCTTTGTCTACCATAGGTTTAGCTGTGAGTGTCAATCACGATCCAGCCAAATTGGTACTTTTGACCGGTTCATTTAAGTCATGTTTCGTCTTGATTTCGTTTTCATGCTAGTCACACGTTTACGGCTGATGGGAGTGTGCGAAATGAATTCATATGGTAATTTTTATCTTCTGAATATTCTATTCAAATGGCTAAAAAGAACTCAATGTGACAAATCTGATTTTTCTCAATTGGGTGGTTTAGTACGAGACATCTGCTAGATGACAGCCACCATTCCATACCATTTTACAAATCTGTTTCCTTCTTAGGCACAAAAGTTTCCATTACATGCTAAAGCAATTCACTTTGGTGGATCGGAATTCCCACGTCAGAATCGTGGACGTGACGGTGAAACGTGATTGGTCCAACTAATCCGAAGGGAAAACCAATTTTATTTGGAACAGTTCGCATTGGCTACTTTGACGGAGAAAGTGGTACGGGTTATTCGAGGAATGTCAACCGTTTTGCCTAATGGGAAGGAAGTTGGCGATCAAAGTGGAGCACAGGTCATCTGATCGTGTTCCTACTTGTGGATCTCACATCCATCCATGTTCATCAATGTTGAATTCGATTGAGAACCTCTGGAGGACGGTGAAAGCAAGACTCAAAAGCGAACTGCAGGTACACCACGAGGCAATAATAAACGGTGATCCTCAGGGTGGGCGAAGCAAACAGGAGTGGAGGAAGCATGCCCTGGAAAGAGTAGTTATTTCTGCTATATGCGACGTAATTGAAGACCATTGCGTTAACTTTGTTGATCATATGGAACGGTGCTGTACCTACGCCATCGACAACCATAAACCCAAACCTTCTCAGTGAACGAACAATGGTTTATTCAGAGCAACCCCACATTGATTTTATACTTCCTACTTCGTGGAAGTTAGCCCTGAGTAAACTAATGCATGGCTTATGCATATGTCTAGATCACATAAGATTTTTGTTTTTGATTGAAACGCTAAGAACAACCGTGCTACCCGCATACTTTAGATAATCTAACGCTTTACGTTCGTGACTGAAAATAGTAAACGGACAGTTAGTATCTCGCGATGTGTCGTCTTTCGATATTGGTTGACCACTCTTTCAATAACGTTGCAACCCAATCGACGACGTGAATCGTGTGCATATACGTAAAGGTGCAGCGAATCGATTGTCAGAGCCATTCCCCGTCTAATATCAGATTAGAGCCAACTAGTCGGTGCAAACTGGTTCTGACTAATTGTTTGGACTATCGGGGTGCATAGTGTAATGTGTCTTATGCTACCTGACTGCTGGAAATTATCATGTTGATTATTTTTTCCGAAGGCGTGTGGAAAATACCTGTTTTTGTGTATATACCGAATATTCATCTCCCAAAGTTCTTAAAACAACTTTAGGAGTTGGCTTGAGAATATCTTATCCTGGATGTGATCAATTACTGAAGTACAATGAAATGTAAAGTGGACTGGCTTGATGATTCTGTTGAAGTTACCTTCTGTTGTATACAACTACTTGCCTAACGATATTCTGATTGATCATCTGGTCCGATTAGTTGATTATTGTGTAAGTCAGATATCAGCTGCAAGTGAGGTCAACCAAAATATCAGTCCGAGTTGCCAAGGCATCACTTAATGGGTGATGCTGGCTGATGACACTTAAACAGGTTACTTATTCTTGTTTGTTTTGCTCTGACAACTCTATTTCCTAAAAATGCTATGTAATTGGCTTGGTGATAAATAACCGAGAACGAACTTGTTCGCTACACCTTTTTTTCTGATTGTCTTGGGGATTTTTAACCATTCGAAACAGACGTATTTCTCAAACTTACCAGGTGGCTACGGGGTGAGGGGTGTCAGTGAACGAAGTTCATATTACGTTGCTACCTCGTGACTGTGAAAAAACTAAAACATTCACGTTTGCCATGGCCGAAGTCAATTGCTATTGGGTCATTCTGATGTTAGTTTTGGATTGGAAATCCCTGAACCTTCATTACGGACTGCAAATCGCTTGGCGACAAAAAGGAGAGAAGCTCTACCACTTGACGTTGGTTAAACGGAATGAACGATGATGACTCGATTAGAGAATCCAAAATCTTAGTAACTATGACCAAACCGTGAGGGATAATCTGGTAGATCTGTACTTTACAAGGTGAAATCTATGTCCTTTACGATACTAAGCTTCATAAATAATGCAATCTACATGAAGCCACTCATAAGTGGTATTAAATTTGACTTCGTTCAGAAAAGCAGCCATAAACCAGTTTTCACCCCTTTCGAATGCTTCGATAATACTGTGATGAAAATCTACTCGATTCACCGCTTATCCAAACCCCGACACAACAAGAGTTCTAACAAGAGACCAATCCAAACGTCGCGTTGGAAATACTGCATCAGGATTGGACGAACAGTCTCAATGTTACGCCTTCTGTTATTCGCTTATTTCTTTGTTCCGTATTGCACCAAGTAACATTCAGTTTGTGACTTTGTATGTGTCCATATGATCAGCCAATGAGTGACTATGATTTCTTTAATACTGTTGTACATCCATAAATTCGGCTTCTTGTCTCACGAATATGAACTGCGTACTGCAACCAATACGAGGTCTTCTGCTTATTACTTGCGTGGGAGGTTTCAATCCTAGTACGATTTCAAGGGCTATTCGAAGTCCCTAATTCCGAGTATTACAAATACGTCCGCTTGCTTCGGTATTGATGCGAGTGAATTTGCGTCCACCAACCATGTATGCAAGGGAAATAGTGAAAATGTTCTCACAAACTGGTTCACCCTCACATTACACATCGAGGTATACCACGACCCCAAAACTCATTCCCATTGGACGTAAGATTCTCAGATACTCCTGTTAGAAGAACCAATACGGTCCACAGTTTGACGAATTAGTAAGTAGCGAGTCAAATGATCTGTATTCCATTTTGACCACCAACTCCCTTCCCATTAGGCAAAACCGTTGACATTCCTCGAATAACCCGTATCATTTCCTCCGTCAAAGTAGCCAATGCGAACTGTTCTAAACAAAATTGGTTGTCCCTTCTGGTTAGTTGGGCCAATCACGTTTCGTCGTCACGTCCATGATTCTGACGTGAGAATTTCGATGCATCAAAGTGAATTGGTTTAGCATGTAATGGAAAATCTTGTGCCTAAAACGGAAACAGATTTGTAAAAGTGTATAGTACTTTCGTACCCATTCATGTTACCCTTTAAATATAAGTTTCTACAGACCACTGGCTTCAGAGTTGGTAAGCCGGCGTAAGTGCTATGGCCTCATTTTTTGTTGTACAATAAAGCTATGTTCGTTACATCATTGTGGGTTACCTTATCAAAGATAGCAGTATAACAGTTGTTGCCGTTGAGAATGACGGCCAAACATTCTGACGACTGACTAAATTATCAAAGTCAACAGAAGTCCCCGTGGATTCCCATCTTCTTTGGCGGCTGGTATGTGGTTACCATAAAGTTTCTGTCAAGTTCGTTTTCCTAAAACTTCGACTTATATTCGTTGTAGTCTTTTTGTTGTTCATTGAGCAAACTACTAAATTACATTTGTCTACAGATTCTTCTTTCTTTTCACTGCGACTTCTGGACTGCGTTAATTTGAGTCCAGGAAGGGTTGAACGCGAAATTCATCGTTCAAACCACCTAAGGTAGTGAGCAAAATGAAATATGAAATAGCTTTAGCACCGTAGCACAATTCTCTAAGAGCATCCTAAGCAAGTACTAGTACTCAATTACTAAAAAACCAAGAAGACAGTTTAATGTTCCTACCAGTGCCAGAGGTTAAGTTTGGCACAGGAGAATTGACCTCCGTGACGGATACCCAAATACTGAACGGTATATTCGGTAAGGAATCCGAGAACTTCATGACGTGCACATTTTGAGTTTCAGAAAGATCGCAGTAGAGTTCAGCACAATGGTTGCAATAGGGCTTACGAGAAATAAGTTGAAAGTAGGAAATGATGAAACAAAGAACCAACTGAACGGGCTAGACGTTGATCAGACGGTGCAGCCAAACAGCAATTAGGCAGGGCTATTGGGGCCCTTATGTGTTGTGCTACAAAAAACTTTCAGCCTTCACTTTAATATCACTTTACTGAGTACCAATATCCAACACTGTTTAACGCCGGGGTTGTATCTATCCACAAGAAGAGAAGCATGAAGTGGAAAACTACTGTCCAGTAAGTGTATTATTGGTTATACCGAAGCTTCTCACTGGGAACGACCTTCTTTTTGGAAACCAACACTGATAGCTACTGCAAAATTACTGGCTCACCAGCCTGATTTACTTTCTCAGTGAGATCACGTGAATGTCGGGCAAGAGCGAAAAGGCCGAGGTCCACCAGCTGAATTTCAAGAAAGTGTTCGACTTAATGAACCGCCGAATGATAAACAAACTCTAAACTTTGGATTCCTTTCATGAGTGCTAGGATGATCACGAGACTTCCCGAGGAACGGGACCTTTCACACAGAGGTAGCAGAAGGAGGTGCACTTGGGTACAATGGTTAGTGGTGTGCCTCAAGTTCAGTACTCGGATCAATACGTTTCTTACTGTTGGTTAGTGATCTCATTAAGTACTTGAACCGTCCTTACCACGCCTTTGCTGATGATGTGTAGGATGTGGGAAACACTAATGATGCGCGTAAGCAGGAAGACCTGGATACTTTTCAAAGGTGATCGGAGGAGTAGTGAATGCCTTTCAGTATAGACAAGTACAGCCAACCGCTTGCTGGAAATCAGACAACGTTGTCCAGGTTGCTTGATGAGGAAGAAGAGAAGAAGGAGTTGAGAAGAGTGGAGACAGTCAAAGATTTAAGAGTACCCATATCGCGAAACTCTAAAGTCTCCAAGCAATGTCTGTATGGGACAAAGAAGGGAATAAAACGTTGTACATGTTACAGAAAATGCTTGTTTCACGAAAAGTAGAGGTTCGACTTTATAGATCGTAAGTGTGGTCACAACAGAAATACTGTGTACAGACCTGAAGCTCAAATATGGTAAAGAATTGTAGGGAACTTGAAAAAAGTTCAAAAGTATTTTATAAAGTGGTTAGAAAGAATATGAAATAACCTGTTTAAGGACAGATTAAGAAGACCTGGTCATTTTCTCTTGCTCGAAGGATTTTTAAAGAGGACGTTATAGATATTTAGGAAAGTCTAAGGAGAATCCTAAAGGTTACGGAGGAATTTTGTTCAAACTGCAAAATTTCTTAGCCCCATAGTTATGGTCTTAAGTTGGAAAACATACGAGTTACTATATCAATTAGGACAAACTCCTTTTTGTACTGTGTATTCAGCAGTTGAAACATGCTTCTAAAGAGTGTAATGTTGTTTTTAAATTATGCGACAGAATCCATTATTACAGATTTGTTCTCAGTAACTTCTATCTTGATGTTACCTTTTTGATACAGTTGAGTTGGTGATGTTTCAGTCTTTATCTGCGATTAGTATACCTTTTTTAAACTCATAGTCATTTCATTTGCAAGGTTAGTCTTATTGTCTGAAAGCGTGGGGTCCTAAGGCACATACTCATGTTAATCACGCATTCTATCCTTGTTTCAAGCCTTTTTATTGACGCAACAGTAAACATGGGTGTGAAGGTGGTAACTATGAGCTTGTGTTGTTTGAACGCCTTGACACATTTCACTTATTGCCCTCGTGATTACGCGTGTAAATTGAGAGATCTCTTTTCTTATCGTTGTATCACTGGGCGCCCTCAGTAGCTCACTGGTGCAATAAAGTGATTAGTTCCTGGTTGAGGCCAATTGACCTTGAAAACTGAACCGAAGAGAAATGAAGTAAGTCTTCGGAGAACTGCTTGAGATAATCGTACACGTGAACAACTTATGGACGGTCGATACCGGTGTTAACGTGCTTTTCTGGTTGAATGATAATAAAAACTTGGCCTTGACTGAACACACTTGATCCGGAGTCGTTTTACCAAAACACACCGACAAACGGTGCCTGGAAGTAAGTGGATCACAGGGAGTACACTTAGGCCATACGCGTTTTGAGAGGGAATGCTCTCTGTGTTTCAGAATGTCTTGAACGCAATTCGTGAAATCTACTGGATAGGGTAACTTTTAGTAAATTTCATCGAGTAACCGCGCTGTTGATTTGTAGGGCAGCTCTGTCGGAGTGGGTGTTAGATCTTCATTTGAGGTCGATCTGTAATTCACGAGGGTAGTTTGGAGACATTGCACACTAGTGTTTGAAGGCTTGAGCTATTGATGATGTCCTAACATGTCAGTAGGGACTGTTCGTAATGGGGGTATATGCGATCATTCTATTGTGTTTATAGTCAAGCATGCAGGTTAGATCATGCAAGATGTATTGAAGTCGCATCGTTTTTTCTGCAGCTACGACACGAGATACCCAATGATGCAGACATGTTTTGACTACAATCACATTAATGACATGGGATTAGTCTCTGGTCAACGAGTGAAATGTCCCAAATAAGTGGATGGGAAACTCTGTTCTTAGGAAGCTAGAAATGGACCGCCTATCCTCGAATGGATGCGTGAGAATGGAGAATTTGTAAGGGGGTAATGTTAAGGTGAGAAAGAAACATAACGATGAATCTGGCTGCACACATAGTACGGGCAGAATGTAATGGAAACACGTATACCCTCGTTCATATCAGGCTAATCATAGTGTCAGTTAGTTCAGACCTAATAATCATCAAGTTACCGTCTGGATATCATTGGTTACGGCTGTTTGACCTGAGATAATCTCCAATTTCACTGTGACACGACCACAACTCTTCCTTCGATCCAAATTAAGACTACGTGAGTGTGTTACTGCTGTTATACCAAATGAATTCATAGTGTACTTCTCGGTTCTGTTACATTCTACCATTCGTACATGTTAGCTACTGAGTCACTACATCAGCCCAAATCAAAACATTTGTGGAAGACAAGTCAAGATGCTCCCATCCTTTTCCGCTGACTGGTCAGAATGGCAGTCAAGAGGTTGTCTCAAAACGGAAATATGTCGTATATTTCCGGCATTGTTTGAATACATGAGAGGTACTTAGCTCTAGCCTAGTCTGGCATCAACGTTAGCAACCAAGAGAAGGAAGTGAGAAGGCGCGAGATGGACTTATGTTAACTCGGTGGTACCCAAAGATGCGCCAAAGAAAAGATTCGTAGAAACTTCAAGTATGGCAGAGAACAAACGATAAGCTGTGGATAAAGCGACCTTGGAAGTCTGAATATTAGACGAGTCGTTAAATAGGTTCAAATATCCACTAAGTACGATTAGCCGCGGGACTGAAGAAGGGGATACTGAGTTCAGATTAAACCCGATATAACACGTTTATATAGAGGTATGCATACAGAACAAGTGAGCAAAAATGCACGGCTGCAATCGGGATCATTGGAAGAGTCAAGCAATTGTTAATCATGAAAAATTCTAACAGTCACCCAGAATGTTTGATGGGGTGTTTTTGCTGTCTTTCATGCATGGTGCAACTGAACGCTCTGGAAGGTTAAGTCTATATCTTTCGAGACTAATGGTGAAAACTTCATAAACTTGGTGTCGTAGAAGATTACCAGAAGTTTAAAGAACTAAATTATCCACACTTCTGCTGACTTGACCTAAGTCCAGTGATTTTGAAACTATCACTATGGGAGAGGTTTGTATTCACTGGTTCGTTAAAACAAAATGTCCCCCACTAAAACTCGTTAACTACAACTGACAGTGGCATTACTCAATTATTTTGTTGCCCATACTCATTTTGAATGCAATGCTCTATCACACTTTTTAAAAGAAAATACTTTTCGACTTTCGGAGTGCAGTGATCAGTCACATTCCTCTATTTTTCAGTTTAACAGTTCCACATTAAATCGAACAGAAAATCAAAATGAAACACATTTCATGTTACACAATCAATCAGTAATTTCGATGAATTTATAAATTTAACTAGGTCGTCAAGTTCCCTATTAATATATTAGTATCACGCACGGTTACAGAAGTAAAGAACATCTAGGCACCATGCTGTCTACACTTGACGCCGATTGAACATGTTTTCGACTGGATAGATTACACAACGAGAGGATAATGAAATTTGAAGCAGTTGGATCACTTCTGCAAATCGAATGAACAGATATGAATCCTACGATGTTAACTGGTATGAAATTTTTGAGTATCTACGCACTCGAAATTCTCTAGCGCGGAGCATACTGCTGTGACTGCAAAAGACGCTTAGCCAGCAAAGTTGTTTTGTTACACGCATTCCAGTACAAGTTATGTTAAAACATGGGATTACGAACACGTACGTTCATTTGCACGACTGACGTGCATTCACACACATTGGGCGGTAATACGTTGTCATTCACCCTGGTGGCACTCCCCCCACAGTGTCTACACACTGTTCCGATAGTCGCTTCTGGCCCAGCCTCTTCTTGGCGTTCAGGTTTGCCCTTTAGTTCCTGAATGTCGCCTGTGAGTAGTATACTACCTGTGAGTAGTATACCGCTCACAAGGGAACTGCCTGGTATACAACACTAGAATAAACTAGGCAGTTGATATCCAGATCAAAATAGTGCGATTTTCTAAACGTGTCCGACCTTGCTCCTTACCCATTTACTGGGACAGCGTTGGCGACAACATACGAAGTAGCGGAATGCGTCAGGTGGTACTCATGAGTAACATGAAGAGAGCTTCCGGCACATTTAACCTGTGTACGGTTGCAGCAAAACAGAAGAGCACTAGAAATTGCCAGATTTTCAAACTGTCAATTTTCACAGAGTTCACCGATTTGAGCACTCAGTTATCATTTAGTCACTTCCATACAGCGCTCACAGTAAATACATTTTCAAAACAAAGAGAAAAACACCAACGTGTCTTGAACACTAATATTTCGTTCGTATCTCATCAACTACTTTCGCGAAATTATCACAGACTTTGTGTAGTTTACAGGACTAGTAAAGAAGATGGTCGCGTTCGAGACAGCACACTCGGTGACCAAGGCAAAGCGAAATGGTGCAGCTGAAAGAGTAATAAGATAACACAACAAGGTCAAACTGTTACTGGTCAAACCTGTATTACAAAATCGATACGGTTTCACGAAGGTTGTTGACAGAATGCGGGTTAATGAATGTTCACCAATTAACATTAGCCAGAATAGAGGAATATAGCATGACCAGGAACTGCAATAATCAATGAAACCAAAAAATATTAGAACACACCTGAGGAAAACCAGTTTGGTAAAATACTGAGAAAGTGAAGCGAATGCGGGTGCCTACAAATGCAACCATCATTGATCATTTCGACAATAGTCAGAGACTAATTTACTGTGCAAAATTCAGATTCAGCCGATGGGTTTATACAACCTCTGTGATATTTTCTTCAGTTTAGGTTTGGGGGCATTCTGATTGCGGCCTTTGAATTCACCCAGCTTGTTGAGAAGGTTTCACTATTGAAGCGAACAACATTCAAAGAACTACTTTCAAATGAAACAATCGCCCTAGTAAATGCTTGCCGATAACTCCGGTCAGTGCTTCATGTTGCTGATGCATGGACAAGCAAAATCAAGTATGCAAGTAAAAATGGGTCTGACGGTTAAGGTCACTTGGTCCCATTTTGGTCTAAATGGAGTATGTGCGGTTTCTTACACGAACAACAGGTAAACACAACCGATGTATGCACACTTGATTGCAATATATAAAAGGTGTTGTATTGGTGCTGAAGTATAGTCACATCTTAGCTAAGGAGTGTAGTCGACTAGTCTGAGTAGAAAGACTTTTGGGTAACTCGAACATATTTGGTGTCGAAAAACCTTGAACATTATCCGTTTTCTACCAGAGTGTACTGCGACACCCTCAACCGTTTTCTAATCGATCGTAACGTATAATGAGTCGAATTCTCTAGCACAGAAAGCTGACAAATCTGGGTTTATACAAAAACCGGTTAAAACCTTTGAAACTATATATCAATTCGTGCCCATATCAGCGAGACGCACACATCTCAGACAATGATCATTCTTGGTGTTTCTTCAGCGGCACGTCTGGAACTGCAAGGATTTCATGTTGTCGAAGTTACAGCATAAACCTAGAATTAATCTGCAATCTGTAAACACCGTCTTTGCTGATTGTTTCCTGGATGCAACAGAAATGTCAACTCCATAAATTGTAAAACACAGGCTCCTTTATTATGCAGAACAAAGCATAGTCCAGATGAAATAAATATGCCAAATAAAAGGGCATCAAAGGAAACCTTAATGCCACTTCATCGATCTCTATATGGATTGTGATGCTGAACAGGTAATCGAGATCAAATGTTCCCAATCTCAGTAACCTGACAACGTCACAATTGTGAATGCACGGGTACCAGCTCATTATCACAAGGGTTATTGCAAAAAATGTAGACAGAATAGTCAGAAAGAATCTACATTATAATGGATATGTCATCACGAGGATCTGAAACATTGGGGACTGAGATTTGTGTTCGAAAGTCAGTTCCAGATTGTATATGCTCAATTTTGATCTATGATGATTATCGTGTTTGTCTAAGCGGATTGTGTGCAAATGGATGCCTGTGAATCACTGGACTTTTAGGCATAATAACGATACCACATGCACAAAATATAACAGACAGTGAAACAAGTGTGATGAAATGTGTCCAAATCTAGCCACAAGTTGAACCATGCACAATTACGAGTCTCGATGGGATGGCAGGTGAACAAGTTCGATTTTACCGTAGCTTAGTGAAGACTAGTGATATGTGTAGTGCATTGAGGTTGCAAGCACGACGAGTCGCGTTGACAAAGTATAATGGATTGTGGGATGTTGTAGTTGAGTGCGGTAGCATGTGACTTACTAAGGTTGTGTTGTTGTGGAGCAACGACTGTGAGGTGGTCCGGTTGTGCCCGGATAGCTCAGTCGGTAGAGCATCAGACTTTTAATCTGAGGGTCCAGGGTTCGAGCCCCTGTTCGGGCGGTGGGCTTTTGCTTACTCATCCAACAACTGCCGACGTCCACGTTGGCGCCGCCGACGCCGCTACTGATGCTATCGCTGCTGCCGCCAGTAGGGAGGCGAACCCGATGCTCGCCGATTACAAATCATTCGTCGAGTCAACCAGGTTTGAAGCATGATGACACGCACTGTTCATTGTCGCCTACCCCCGAACGATAGCTCAAACTGGCCGCATTCATCTCAGTAATCAATAGGTGTTGTTCGTTTCCAACCTACTCGCCTCTGATGCAGGTCAATGGAGTAGTGCACGTGGATTGGATTTGATCCGGTTGGAATGGATAGGATAGTATATGATTGGATTGGATTGGACTGGATTGGATTGGATTGGGATGGATTTGAGCGGAACGGAGCGGAGTGTTCATGTATTATGTCCTGCTGGTTGGTTGTTTCGTTGGTTGTTTTGTTTGTTGGTTGTGGGTGAACAGGCACGAACAATTGGTCGGTTGATATGGAAGGGAATAGCGCTGCGGTCCCGGGGATCGTCCGGTCGATGAATGCGAATCAGTTTTGACCACATTGTCTGGTTCGTCCAATAATGTTGCATTATGTTCTGAGTCAATTGAGACATCCGGATATACAGTGAATGCCTGAGACTGTGAATAATTTGGACATGTTGCCAATAACCTGGCATGTGTGCAATACATGCAAGTTGAAATCATGACGAGAAAACTGTCTAGACCTGATCGACTCGAGGTCGCTGCATGAGCATACTGTTCACGAATGTTTCGTGTTTCATTCACTCCCTCAACCATGTTGTTTTGTTCGACTCATATGCCTTCGGAGTGATAACTCCAACGACCTGCCTGTAAATCCCTATCAGTACGTGTCACAGTTAATCCTCACGGATGTTAGTAACATGTTTCGGATGCCTCACAAGATTCGCGACCCTTCGAGATCTTCAAATCAAACTCGCACTCACAACGTTTCAGACGCGGAGCCAAATGTTTTAATGTTTGAAACAGTTTGTCCCTTGATGAACTTGAATAAAACAATGAGAAGACGCAATTCATGTGATGTTCTCCGGAGTAACATTTCGTACATTCTGATCACATATGGACATGTAACTAGTTTTAAACGAGTCAAACTTCCACCGTGCGGAAGTCTTGGCTTAAGGGAGTAAACAGACAGACACCAAAAATGAAAACTCAAAATTGTGGGAATGCTGACTACCAGGGTAGCCGCAATGTCGAAACAAATTGTTCTTTAACACACAGGAGGGACTGTGGCGTTTAATGGCCAAAGCCTCAGTAAACTGGAGTGTGCGTTTCCGGTTGCTCCGAAAGATCACCGAGAACGCGTCAGAAACTTTGACTGTGTCCTGTCTGTATTATGTGCCTTGCAACGGAAGATGCGTGGTGCCATCTATCGGCATCTATACAGGCTCCTGGCGTTTCTAACTGCGTCTCCAGCCATTTGGGTACATGCACCTTGATACGAACAGCCAGTTGTCGGTTCGTCCTCCCTATGTAGCTCATACTGCAGCCACACGAGTATTTATATAAACAGTGAGATATGACAGACGTACACTGTTTGTTCGTAACTGGGGCGACTGGTAGAGTTTTCGTTCGTTGCATTACATACAATTGTGCAGCGTTATAGGTCCTGGATACAGCCGCCGTTAAACGCTTCCTAGTCATTGTTGATCAGCTGTCCCCTTGAAACGGGAGTTCTAAATACACTGTTCTCTTCGGTAGCATCGTCACTTCTACAGTTAAAATGACGGCTTTGCTGTACTTTTTGATAAATCGCAGGGGGTACCCGTTGACCTGTCGAGTGTCTGTCAGTAAGCCTAACTTTAGCTGTAGGTTGTCTTCAGTGCAAATCCTCCGTGCTCTATGGAAAAGCGTCCTGACTAGACTTCTCTTATGATGCACCGGACAGAAGCTTTCGAAATGCATGTACTGTCCGGTCCAGGTAGGTTTCCTGTAGACGGATCTCCCTACCGTATCATCTGGTCTTCGAGTGGCTAGAATGTTCAGGTACAGAAGGCAGCCATTCGCTTCGTTCTCTCTCGTCAGTTGTAAGTTTGGGTGAGCCTGGTTCAACTTCGAGAATAAAGTATTTGATTCACTCGAGTTCTCAAAGATGGCTAGAA
>JTDE01004196.1:47589-62971 GCA_014338405.1 Paragonimus skrjabini miyazakii
ATCCTCACTGATATCTCATCAGCAATATTACAGACTGGCGAGATAGTGTTACCCAAGCGTGTAAAACTGTCCACAGTCTCAAGTGGATTACCTGCAATAAATAAAATAGAAGTTGAAGTGCCCCAGTCTTGAAGCAGCACTTTGCACTTTGAAGGTGCAAAGCGCATCCAATACAAACCAGCTCGGTCGCCCAACCTGTCCAGCATGGTCTGCATGTTTTCGGCAGAGGGGCTAAGTAAGACAATGTCGTCCGCATACTCCAGATCGGTCAATCTAGCGCCATGAAGAAGCTCAACACCAAGCCCACTGGATTCCCGAAGCGCACCTTCCAGAATGACAAAACTGAACAGGAAGGGGGAAATCGGACACTGCAAGTGATGAACGTCGACTTGACAGGTGGACTGAACATTTTGAAGAACAGTTCAGCTGGCCTCAACCAGATCATGTGGACGACGGAACCTGATTGGTCAGGTACTGCACTCCAGACGGTCCTCCGTCGGAAGCAGAGGTGGTCCTGGAGCTTAAGTTATTAAAGCGTAATAAGGCTCCTGGTCCAGACCTTCTCTCTCCTTCTCTTTTCAAGGATGGTGGGGAAGGGTTCATATCAGAACTGACAAAACTCCTCCAGACAATTTGGGAGACTGAAGAGGTGCCTCGTGATTGGTGCCTATCAACAGTCATTCCCGTTTTCAAAGAGTGGGCCCGAAGTCTATGTGACAACCACAGGGGCATCAGTTTGGTGTCTATTGCGTCCAAGTTACTCACTGATCTCGTTTTACGTCGGCTCACTGAGCCCAAAGAAAATCAGATACGCGAAGAACAGGCAGGATTCCGATCCGGTCGAGGTTGCGTTGATCATGTTTTTACCTTGCGACGGATCTTGGAACATCGGCACTTTTACAGACAGCCGACAGTCGTGGTCTTTTTGAACCTGAAGGCTGCTTTCGATTAAGTTGCTCGTCACTTTCTCTGGAGCTGCCTTCTCTGCAAGGGAATACCAGATAAATACGTTAATCTAAGGCCACAGGGGGAATGCGAATAGCGAAGGTAAAGCTTGAAGCTTCGGGAGACCCGATCTTTCTTGAGAGACAAATCATCCCATTAGATTTACGGGAACTTGCGCACAGAGAATTGTAATCCATGTGTGATAAAGGAGTAACAACGCCTGTTGACTGGTCAAAGTGGGTGACTCCAATAAGGACACCATTAAAAGCTGATGGAATTACACCGAGAATTTGTGGTGACTACAGGTTAACAGTGTATACACGTCTACTACAACGTACCTGCCCAACAGAAGAACCCGAGGATATACTGTATCGTTTGTCAGGTTCTAAGATCTTTTTAAAATCGATTTAAAGAATGCTCATCTACAAATACCACTTGATGAATTATCAAGCAATTTGACTGTGATTGCTACACCATTCGGACTGTATCGATACAATTTTCTACCCTTTGGTTTGAACGTTTCGCCAACTGTGTCCCAGGATGCCATGAATACAATTACTAAGGAATTAGATGGCATCGAAACCTATCAAGATGACGTTATTGTTTACGCTCCTGATAAGCCTACCCATCAGTATCGCCTTCTTTCTCTGTTGAAATGACTTTTTGACTTCAACGTATCCATTAACCCAAGGAAGTGTAATTTTCCAGTTGCTTCTTTCTCATGCCTTGGTTATGTTGTTGACAGCAATCGTTTCATATCAGATTTACAACGCTTAGCCCCATTAGTGAATGCACTGGCTGTTGAGCGTGTCCAGCCCGCCGCTACCAAACTAGCCACTGAATAAGGAAATGTCGCGTACTATTCTTGACTTGAAATTCTTGCTCTGTATCCACTTGAACGTCGATAACTCCGCGATGATTTAATCTTCACACGCTCCTAATAGAACAGTTCTTCATCGTAGCGAATGATGACGGCTGACAAGAACATGCCAGGAGGTTTTTCAAGCTCCGTCCACGAACCTTCTTTAGGCAACAGTTCTCTTCTCATAGGGTTACTAATCATTAAAAAACTTTTCCCTCCGAAGACGTCAGCTGCATTCCATAGATCGCTTTAAAACGTGACTAGACCATTATGTACCCAAAACAGACTGGTGATCATACTCTGTTCTTGGTATTTACTGTAATCCCAAAGAACTGTGCAATACCTTATTTTCAACGTCTGCTTTACAAGGCAACAGACGCCCGCTTGACACCGAACAAGATAGACCAACTTGGTCCTGGTACATTAAGCCTCTTGCCTCGAACGCGTCTGTCAGTCGCTGAAAGTTAAGCACAACGGATGGTATATAGATCCCAGTCCGTTTCTCCATCACAATTCCGAACAGATACACAGCCGAACCAGCTAGTCAATGTTGGCGACAGCTGCTGCTACTGTTTTTGTTGTTATCGCTGGCCAATCGAACAATCTTGCATCATTTCACATCCGGCATATCTGCGCCAACCTCCGCTTACTCGCTGACACCAGTGTACAGTTTGGCGTTGCAACTCTGAGTGGAACTAAGACCGGCCGCAGTCCCGTAAAATATATGCAGTATTCATTCTATTAACTCTTCTAATACGAAGACTTACGACCAGCAACTTTCAACAGTCCACCTCGGACTACACTGAAGTTATCCTAAGATAGTTAGCGTTACCGATTGATTTTTTAGACAATGCTGGTGATCGCCTGTTTCTGAACTGAACCGATTCGATTCGTGCATAAGGTCCTCAGTTTGATCACAATAACAACTGAACCTGGTGGTTCATCATTGTTCGTTTTGCCATAGCCTTAACTACACGCCTGCGCCGTACATGCTCAAGAACATCAAGACGTGCACATAATGGTCGAGCTGTACTTCTGCTTAGCAGTCCTGTGCGCCTGCTGTCTCTGAATACAACAACATAGCTCAATGTTTTTGCCGATGCGTGCCTGATAAATATTGTAAAGACGATCTGAAGGGATCGGGACTAGTGACCCTGACCAGTAATGCCTGCGGATAGGTCTGACGAAAACGTGGACTGCAGCGGGGCGTCAACTTGAAGATCGTGGAAGTAAACTGTGAGACGCATGTGTATTTCCGGACCGTTGATACACCGTGATAGTGCCTAGTAGTGCATGATTTGAGCGGAATGTTTGACCGTATCGAGGGGTTGGAAAACTGAGAGAATGTCTGGGTGTCCGGTCATCTACTGTTGTCCAGGGAACAGGTAGTAGCCGCAAAGGTTGTGTTGATCTGGAGTGGAATTGTGATCACATCATTCAGATTAGATCAGGTGAACCGGATTAGCGATATGTGTAATGCATTGAGATTGCAAGCACGACGAGTCGCGTCGTCAAAGTATGATGGATTGTGAGATGTTGGAGTGCGGTAGCATGTGACTTACTAAGGTTGTGTTGTTGTGGCTGAACGACTGGGGGACCGGTGGTCTGGTTGTGCCCGGATAGCTCAGTCAGTAGAACACCAGATTTTTAATCCGAGGGTCAGGGTTTTCAGCCTCTGTTCGGGCGGTGTGTTTCTGGTTACTCAACAAACAGCTGCCGCCGCTGATGCCACATGGGTGTGTCTCACAATATTCGCAACCGTTCGAGATCTTCAGATCAAACTCGCACTCAGACGTAGAGCCAAATGTTCCAACGTTTGCCACTATCGTGGTCGTTTTGGTGATAAGGCTGACAGGCAAGCACACTTAATCATGCACATATGCCAGTCCATTTTTCCATTACAATTCCGGTCAGGGAAACGGACCAGCAAACCAGCCAGTGTTGGCGACAGTTGCTGCTGCTACTTCTGTTGTTGCTGCTGCTGATGTTGCTACTGTTGCTGTTTGTCAATCGAACATTCTTGCATCACTTCATATCCGACATAACTGCGTCAACCTCTGCTTCGTCGTGGATACCTGTGGCACGTGTTTTTTCCCGCATATTTATTCTCTCTGTTAAATTTTGATCCACTACACTCAGGTAATCTGGATTGCAGGCATCCTCACCGGGGTTTGGTTGAGGAAGTTTGATTGTGTACCCGAATATGTACTTGCTTAAATTAGATGTCATACATATGGAGCGAGTCGTTGACCTTTTGCGTACTCTTCAAATTAATAATCCGTGGTCGGTCGTCCATGATGATTTTGAACTGGACTGCTTGCGTTGTCTGATCCGGAATATGGCAAATCGATACCTGCAGACATTAGTCTTCCCAGAAGCCTTCGTTTTCGCTTTTACGCATGGTTTTAGCGAGATCTTTTAGGAGAATGTAGAGCTTGTGGCGATTTCTTTCCCACGAACTTTGTCACTGTGATGAATGTATATTCCACTCTGGTACGCGTCTTTTCGTAGTTGTCAGTCATTCGTCCACTGCGTATCACACTGAAAAGGGCACTTTTGGAAAAAGGCACTTTTTCCTAGAAAATTCGCATTATTTGCAAGGAAAATGGACTCCCTCATTTTCTGGGAATTTGAAAGCCCACCAGAATTCTCGAACACCCGAGATGTTGTGGTTGCCTCTGATTGGTTCATTCGGTGGTCCAGGCCCAAGGCTACCAAAAAACCTATAAATACAGCTGTTGTAATTCACAATTTTGCCTTCGGGCTGAGCAGTAAATAAAGCTCGTTTGAAGGCCGTCTTTTTCCTTACTTGTTGGGGGGCTCTAAGTTGCGAGAGTTGGAATCCAATATTTGCGCTCTGATTTTCGTGCAGTTTTGCAATACCGTTGCGTTCGTTCGGGATAGAGATACTGCTCGCAGTCTTTGCGTTGTTCTTGTCTTTCTCTATCAGGTGGGGTCGTAACAGGTACATTAACTGTTTTAGCTCATTATGTTTGCTTTTATCTTGGCACACGGACGGATGAGTAGTATATTTTAGGTGATTGATTGGGATATGGGTGGCGAGTTGAATTAACACCATTCCGCTTGCGGAAGCTAAATCAGTTTTTTGAGCCCTCCGGTAAACAGTGCAAACTGATGGTGGTTCAGCATTTGTGTTCTACCGTCTGGTTAACCAGAAACAGTGTACTGGTATTTTGTGATTACACCATCAAGTTTTAAACTAAAAGGACATAGTCTCATTGAATTTACTTCTGGGGTTGAGCTAATTTAACTACTTCATTTCTGTACTCCTGGAACCATCACAATTGGCGTCGCGGAATTTTGTAATTTTCTACGATGGACTCCTGTCCACTTGAAATTCTCAATATTCATAATTCGTCGAGAGAAATCGAGGACTATGTGGTAGTTCCAGAAATACCGAGATGAAGTAGTTAAATTAGCTCACCCCTAGAGCTAACTTTGACCCAATAGTAATAACAACCCAACTAGGCAAAGCAGGTAATTTATCCCTCGAGCGCAATTGTACAACTTATGGTCAGCAGTGTAATAAAACAACAGTCATGGGAAATATGTTCAGTAACAATCACCACAGATTATTTCGAACGCTTCAAAATATTGTGTCTCAAAGGCAAAGAGATGAAAGCGAAATAGAAAGCCGCTCACTTCCTCACCGTAATTGGCAAAGATGCGTACAGTTTGGTGAAAAACTTGCCATGTCCTGATTCATCGATTTCTCTTCCTTACGAATCCTTGAAGAAACTGCTGCCTTCACATGTCCGACCTGTATACTTTGAGGCAGCCGAACGAGCTAAATTTCATACGCTCGTGAGAAAAGAAAATTAGGATATTAGACAGTTTATTCTAGAAATTCAAACTCAAGCTGCTGGATGTAATTTCGAAAACCAATTACATACTCAACTCCGTGACCGTTTGATTGCGGGAACAAATTTGCGTGGTCTACAACAGAAGCTTTTACTGCTTCCGAATTCCACTTTCCAGTCAACTGGAACACTATGCAAGCAGTATCAGGATATCAAAGCTGCTGTGAAAGATGATTCGATGGTTTTATACAACAACGTGAGAAGATCAGCATAGGCGGCTGTCTGAAAAAGTAAATACTGGAAATGCAATTGATGATAATCGCCCTGCATCTGATTCAAATACTACCCGACGGTGGGATTACTGTAAGTCATGTGGTAGCAAGCACTCTCGATTGACTTGTCGATTTCGTAACGCCAAGTGCCACAGGTGTGGTAAAATCGGGCACATTCAATCCGTTTGCCATAGTTCAAAGTCCTATTTTACACATTCCATTCGTGACGATGATAATTTGAGTTCTGACTTTCATTCTATTGCTCTTGCTGTTAATTCCGTTGATCTCACCAGTCACATTGAACAAAACTACCCACTTAATAACTGCATTGAACATTCGTTCATTGTGGACACTGGTAGCGTTGAGTCATTGATCCCCGTTCATTTCGTAAAGTGCCTGAAGACGGCAGTTATAAAACCTTCCGAAGTTTCTGTGAAAGGTATCACTGGACTTGCTTTAACCATTCTGGGTTCTTGTCAAATCACACTTTCTGATGTTCATTCCAGTGTTACTAGTTGCCACGTTTTGGTTATTGATCGTAGCCCATCGATAATTGGTTTGAAAAATATGAAACTGTTGAACATTTCGGTTTCAGTGTTCACTGATGCACGTAAATCACAGATGCACAATTTACTCCTTCATTGTTCGAACGCTCCTGGTGGTATGCGTATTAAGACAGTTTTACTCGAATTTAAAGGCAATCCGATCTTTATGATGCGACGAATATTTCCTTTTGGGTTGCGTAAACCTGTCGGGAAAGCGCTCGACGAGCTTGTTGAGAAAAGGATATTAACACCCTTGCAATCTTCGACTTGGTGCCACATCCCTTTTGACTCTGGTTAAACGTGACGGTAACACGCCCCGAATTTGCGGCGATTACCGACTTACGCTCAACAGGTTCCTTTTGAAGAGGAGTTGTGCCACTGTTGAACCACAGGACATTCTACATCAATTTCATGGCTCAAAATATTTTTCGAAACTCGATTTGAGGGACGCTTTTTCACAGATTCCACTTGATGAGGCTTCCAGTGCTCTGACAACCATCAATACTCCTTTCGGATTGTTTCGGTATAATTTTCTGCCTTTCGGTCTGAATGCACCACCTGCCATATTTCAAGATGTTATGAACACTTACTGCCAACTTAGAGGGTGTTTCCATTTACCAGGATGATATTATTGTGCATGCGCCAACCATGTTTATTCTTGATGAAATATTGCATGCTTTACTCGGGCGTTTTTTCTCTTTTAACGTTGCTATTAATTCTTTCAAGTGTATTTTTGGTACATTCAAGTTCTCATGTTTAAGGTTTCTTGTTGTCGAGGATGGTTATCGTCCTGATCCTGATCGCTTTTCGCTTCTGTTTAGGGCATCTACTCCAAAATCTTTTGATGAGTTTCGTTCTCTGATGGGTTCTCTTCAGTATTACTCTCGATTCATTCCTGGCTTCACTGATCTTTTTCCTCAAAATAGTTTTGTTTGAACTGACTCACATGAATTAACTCTCTGAGTTTTGTTGATTTTTCTGTCTTCCGATGCAGTATTACGCACGTTTTCTCCAAAACCACCATCACCGTTGATTACTGATGCGTCACCAATAGGTATTGGAGCTGTGCTAGAGCAAGAGGACCATCCTGTTATTTGTATTTCTAGACGCCTCAGTCAAACAGAGTGTGGGTATGCACAACCACGAAAGGAAGCATTAGCGGTTTACTGGGCGATCACCAGACTTCACAAATACTTGTTCGGTGCTCATTTCACTATAGTCACTGATCACAAAGCTCTGAAATTCATTTATAATCCTAACAAATCCCTTGCCATATCTTCTGCGGCAATGGTTCAGCGACGGAGTGTTGCTTTTACTGCGTATTCTAATAACATCCAGCACCGTAGTGCAAAATCCATTCTCCATGCTGACTATTTATCTCGATATGCTGACTCTGGAGAAGGTGGGGATTCAGACTGTTTATTGACTCAGCCACTTCCGGTTTCTCGTTCTGATTTGATTCGTGACGCCCGTTATGATTCTACCATCCGTTACTACAACATACACGATTTCGGTCAACTTGATGACTCGTTGTGTTCCATCAGTGACCACCGTATAGCCGAATAAGACACTGTCGTCGCCTCTCTAGCTATCGTGGACGATGTGTGCAACCAGCTTTTGGACGCCATCGAACGCTCCATTGCATAAGATTCTATCATTAACCGGGCCAACACTCTCGACGTGACGAAGTGGCGCATGGTCCCTCTCTTTTGTGAGCTCAATCAGTGACATCGTCGACATGACTCCTCGTCAGGTGTCGACTCCTACATGTTGTCCGCTGACCGTATCTTCTTCCCAGCTCTTCGCACATCCCCAGCCCTCGATAACTTCATTCAGGTCATCCAAGCAACAGTAACAACAGGATGAAACTGATTGCTCGTGGATAAGTACATCTGTCAGACATGGACAACCAAATCCAAGAACTGGTCAGACAGTGTTCGAAGTGTCAACAAGTTGCAAGCCGTCGACCCAGTTGTATGCTATACCAAGGCGAGCTCCCGAAGAACCATGGTCGCACCCCCTGCTTGACTTTGCCGGCTATAGCGACGGCGATTAATACCTTGTCCTAGTTGTAACCTTCTTAATTTAGCCTGAGATTCTGACGCTTTCGACGGTAACGTTTGCTACAATTATTGTCCAATTATGCCGAATTTTTAGTTAGCTTGGCCTGCCGGACACACTGGTGTGTAACAGCGTAGCTTTTCTCGGAGCATTTTTTGACTTCTGTTAGTGTATTCACACCCAGCATATACGGTCTTCATTGTACTAACCGCGATCCAACTGTCATTACGAAAAGTTTTTGGATATATTCATTTGATTGCTTCTGAAACCTCGCACGGGCAATTCATGGACAAGGTATTCCAGGCTTTCCCCGCTTAAACAAACAAACCACACCGAATCATACAGCACCTAGTATCCGCTTATCAGGTGAAGTTTTCACGGACTGTAAATTGCGCGTTATCCACTGTGCCTTCACCTCTGGGGCCGAACCATTGCTGCAGTCTGCTGAACCATCAATCTGTGACAAGTGTTACATTGGCAAACCGGTAGTCATCAGCAATTGCTGACCTGGACACTACGGATGAAATCAAGCAACACTAGGCGTCCCTTGAGGGAAGTTGTTTCATGACGTCTCCGCTGATGACGACACTTTGGCTCATAATCAAGGTCAACCGCACCCGAGATATTCCGAAGACGTGGCATAAGACAGTCTGTGGACATTTCCAGTTGACGCTGTTAAATGGGATGCGACAAGATGGTCAATTTCTTCTTCTGAATCCGATGTAGTGATTAACACCGCAACTGTATTTTACCACCGGTTTGGGCACAAATAAATCACTCGCTCAGAGGTCACGTTTTCACTGTTTACTTCCTTGGGTTCTGGTTATTGCGCTTCAAGTGCATTCGTATTTCGTGGAGTTACTCATTGCTCTGCTTTGGTTGACCACCAGATCATGACAAAAGAAACACAATTCGTGAAAATTGTGCATATTACATTGCTTCATAATTGCCACTTCTAAAGTAATCTTCGGTCAGTTTGACCAGTTAGATTTATCCAGGTTACCTATTTCATTTGCCGGAAACGCCAACCAAATCAGATGCTGCACACTGACAATAACAACCCTAATTTTAGATTACTGTCTGCGTTAAGGTTCCGATTGCCATTTGCACCATTTTCGTTTCCAACTTTTGTATATACTTAAATGTTGGTTTGAACGAGTCGCGATAACGACAGGCACCCTGTTCACTCGCTTATTGTTTCGCTGTGTTATCGTGCCGTCTTAGTACTCAAACACTCTCACGTCGACTCCGCTCGTCAACAGTATACTTCTCGTTTTCTCATTACCTTATTTTCAACCGAACTCCTTCGGTTTGCTTGGTCCTACAAATTGGCGGGCCCGTTTAAACCGTACATTATAATGGATGTTCAAGTTCAGTGAACTATTTTACTTTCATCGAATCACGTTTCGAGTGCGTATATCATATGAGTACATTGTTTTGGCGTTTTTCATTACTGAAATTCGCTCAGTCGCTATGGACATAAAAGGGATCAAGTCGGTATTTCGGTCTTCTCTATGGCCAACTACGTTGGCGGTCCCTGCTTTTGGGGATATTGATTCAGACCGTGGTTCGCCGTGTTGGAAATAAAGTTTACCAACTAACGTGTTACAAGTAATTCGGACCAGTTCTCTCAACTTCTTCCTCGCAATATGCTGAATCTTGATAGCGATACCTTGCTAACCTCAGCAAGTGAGCATTATAAGCCAGCTAGACGAACACTCATCAAAGGAACTTGTGTAGTGACCAACGATCGTGCGGTTTCTCTAGGGATCCCGGCTGCAACTGTTTTCCCGTTTATCTGTTCTGTACGCCGTGTACGCCTGTTACAGTAGGCTTGATATAAACTCAATGTCATTTCTTTCAGTCGTGCAACTAAATGCGCGCGACGAATTCTTGTCGTTTCCTAACGGCTCATCAACTACAATCTTTTCGAGCGTTGCTTAACGTACTCGTAAGTTCCACGCACTTTTCACTTGGCGCGCTTTTGAGTGCCGCCGAGTGGGCTGTAGCCTATCTTGCGCTTCTTTTCTTTTTTTTCGTGGTTGCTGTCGTTGATCCCAGACTAGGCTAGAACTAATTAATCATATTTTCCAAACCCTACCGCGTTCTTTTAATTTGATGCTTATTGGGACTACGTTTCGACTGCTCTTCAGTAAAGGCGTTTCAAATCGCTAGTGGATGAGGGTCTAGAGCATACCCACCTGTTCACTACAAACCCTTCCGTGGTCATCACATGCACCAGTCAAAGTGGTAGTGTTTCACTTTGCTTGAATTGTCTGCATAATGTCTGGTCTTAGCTTGCTGCGTGGCTAACTCTCAATCAATAGCTGTTTGATGACACTGTCGTCAATTGACCAGGCTGTGGGTTCATGCACCTTGTAAACATTTGTCATCTTACCTACCAATCTAGCCACAAACTTACCGCTTACAGTACATCATCACTTTCCTCATAAACCCAAATAATCTCCAGTCGCCCGTCACCTGAGCTGCCTGAACTTACGATCGTTTTCATGCCACGAAAAACTCAGTTTTAGGTTTGCGTTAGACCCCACACGGGGACCCATAAAGATAGCGTCCACGACTACCTGAATCATTCCAATACTTGAGCGGATGACCATTGCGCAACGCGTAAGGCAGTGATAAGTTCATAGCAATGGGCTTGGGTGTGCACAAAATATCATCAATGAGCACACCACAAGTGTGACCGTCCAGTCGAAGCTTCTATATGCGAGGACCAACACGACTGCCAGCATCCCCTCCAGAACTTCAGGATGTTTTCAGCCAATGTGTTGAGGAAGCTCACACGGCTGAAGATTCATATCACCTGAACTTGGTGATATTCCGCCCGGGTTCTTCGAAGAGTGTGCTGATTCTTCAGCAGTCCAGCTGCACTTTCTCTCCCCTCACCCAATACTGGGGTTTGGGTCTCCACTTGATGAAGGTACTATCACGTGACGTCTATTCACAAAGGTGGAGACGGCGACGGTGCTTCACACTCTCGTCCTGTTATTTTGCTTTCGGCTGTCTGAAAAGTCATGGAAAATTTGAATGACCATACCCCGGTACCAACTACAAGCCCATAATTTCTTCGACCTCTAGCAGCACCAGTTTTGTTCATGCCATTCATGCATCACTAATTTATTGCAGACATGCAATTACTTGACAAGGACAACGGATTTCGACCAGGGCGTAGACATCGAATATCCAGAATTCGTGAAAGCGTTGGGCAGGGTTGACAACCAATTGCTCCTAGAATTACTGGACGACTGTTAGATTAGCTGATGGATTACCTGTCTGACAAATCACACAATGCCAGGGCTCACGGAGAATACTCCAGCAAACACTCGGCACTGAGGGGTGCGCCACAACACTCAACACTAAGCCCCTTACCGGTCCCCATATTCCTCAGCGACATCACTCACTAAGCATTGTATTATGACCCTCTGATAGAAAAAGACAAAAACGAACACGGAGACCCCGAGCAGATTCGTGATAACGGATGGAACACAACGATCTCGCGGTATGTCACGGAACCAGAAGTGTCCGAACCGAAATCTCACAACTTTGGACCCCCAACAAGCAAGGAAATAGGCGGTCTTCAAACGAACTTTAGTTGCTCAGCCAGATTGCCAGCTAGTAGCAAACAACGGCTGTATTTATATGTTTCGAGTGGTCTTGATACCAGGCCACTCAACAAAGCAATCGGAGGTGAGCGCCAAACTCGAATTTTGAAGAAAATGGCGGGTATTCGAATTCTAAATGTTAAAAGATCCCATTTTCTCGGTAATTAAGGCAAATTCTTGAAGAAAAATGTTTTTCATCAACATAATGTGAGTGAGTGATGTTTGGAGACGATATAGAAGTTCGGGCTCCTATGCCCGCTCTATCAAATGGAAATTCAGTCCAGATGGAACTCAACTCGCTACAGTCGTCCGGACACTGGCAGGAAGTTCGAATTCGACTCAGGTTGTCTCGTGCTATATTCATTTTCAAACGTTGTACTGGGTTTTTCTTTTCTCCTCAACTAATCTAGTATTATTTAGTTCGTTTGTAGTACCCCATTCTGTTGAATATTTGGTTCGTCACATTCCTCAACTTGGTTAGGTAATCTCGCGTTGTTTCGAGCTTCTGGAATTAACGTTATTAACTGCGTTAGGCTTGCACCACCACTACCCACCTAGTGTTGAGTGCATCTTGTATCATTTTCTGTTCTCATCTGCCTCGATGATTATCTTGTACACATGTTGAAACGGTCTGCGTGTAGTTTGTGTTCTGAGCTTGTTCGCGCGAGAGACCACGCCCTTCAATGTTTCGGTTGTGACGCTTGGTTCCACACTTCCTGCCTCAGCGTCTCTTTGGAGTTTTACCGAGTTCTGAGTGCGGCCAATCTAGACTGTATCCAATTAAATTGTGATAAATGTAGATCATCTGGGCGGCTGTTCGATAGATCCTTGGACGCTACTAGTAACTCGGTGCTCACTGTTAGTGCAGCCGCCGCGTCCGACAACGGTGTTCCCAACCACAGCTTGCACCTCCCAACACAAGCAGTAGAAACCACGCCTAAATGTAAGGCAGGCAAGTTAGTGGAACTGGATGCTGAGTCACCGCATTCGACTATACAAGCCGTAACGAGCTTATCCATCGATAGAAGTCGTTCATCCGGTCCACAGTTTTTAATGCCTGTAAAGGAAGTTTTTGGGAGCAAAGACAGAAAAACGTGCACCGTGGGGTCCACGCGCTCTGTTCGAAATACTTGTACGACTAGGTCTCAGCTCAAAAGCACTGACACAAGGTCGAATACATTCTTTCCATCTGCGACTGAGTCTACAGACGTAGATACAGATTCTTCCTTTATATCACCAACTGCAGCTACACTGCTGATTCTCATTGAGGAACAAAGTTCTCAGCTGGCTAATGTGGAAGTGAACAGTGAACTGCTTAGTACGAGGCTGGCCCGCCTGGAGAACAAGTACGAGGCAGCTGTCGGTAGAAGGAGGAACTTCTTAATATATGGTATTCCCGAACCGTACTTAAGAGACAGCAAACAGCGAGCATTTGCGCTGAGACACCATCTGTCAACTATATTTCGTATGGGGGGATTACCAGGGGATGTCGGAATAGGTAGTGTTACGAGTGGGAAAATGGAACAAGGAGACCAACGTATCAGGGGAAACAAGACCGGTAGTTTTGGAACTCGTGCACCCTTTCCACCGGGATCGGCTTCTTGCGAGATCACTGGACATAAAGACTAACTCAAATAACAAATTTGGAATCGTCCCAGATGCACTAAATGCTGCTTCTCCGAAAAATATCCGCTCCCTGCACAAGCCGAAGGCACGAAACACTGATCGTTGCCTCCAGTTGGCTCTTCCTCCTATTACGAACGAGTTCCGCGCGAGTACACAGATTCCTCCCGCGTATCTTAGGATTCTTAATACAGCATCCCAAACGTAAAATCCGTCGCCGGCAAAAAATGGAATCCGCCCTCGGGTTTAGTCCCCGAGGGCTCCCCACCCCAATATAAGAGACCCGATCGGTTGGAGCCCCAGCGGGTGAAGGCCTTTTACACAAACGCCTGCAATATAAACAACAAATGGGGTGAGTTACTGGCCGTAGCTGGTGGTTACGACGTGATTGCCATAGCAGAATCTTGGCTCAGAATGAATACGCAATACGAGGGGCTGTATCCGGAAGGTTATAGGAATTACAAGATAGACCGGGCGGGAGGCAGGGAGGAGGGGTGTTACTTTTAATTGCCGGAAGATATGTGCAGCTGCAGGACTTCTCTCCCAGTACACCGAACATTCAACTAGTAGAAAGTGTGGTGAAGTCAAGCACACAGACCATCTCAGTCGTGTGTGTCTACCGCAGTCCAATGTCGCAAGCCATCGAGGACGCGAAGCGTATATCTCTTTTGAGGGTCATCACTTCTAAACCACACTCCCTGCTAATTGTTGGAGACTTCAACGCTGCTGGCATCGACTGGGAGGAGGAATCAGCCTCTGCAGGAAGTTTTGGGGCAGAACTGTTGGAATTCCTCCATGACAACATGTTGAATCAGCACGTGAGATGCAACTCGCGTTTTAGAATAGGGTAGGCTCCCTCACTGCTTGACCTAGTGGTAAGCAGACACGAAAATCAGGTTATTTCACTTAGGATGGGTGTTCCTCATGGGAAAAGTGACCATGTGACTATCACTTTTGAGTTCTGCATCGGATGGCAGCCGATAACTTTCAAAGTAACAAGCAACTTCGGAAGAGTGAAAATCGACAGATTGATCCTAGATGCAAAGTCTCTGAAGTGGAGTCATCCCTCAGGAACGGTAGACGAAGTTTGGGAGCTGATTAAACGTAACCTACAATTTCTCACAGAAAAACACGCTCCGATGACCAGACGCCGCCCACAGGGCAAACCACGTTGGTCGACAGCTAGAATAGACCAGGCACACAGGAGGAAAAAGAGGGCCTGGCTAACTTTCAAAAAGAAAACTGGCCACAAGATATTTTTCCTCTACCTTCGCGAAAGGGACTGCACGATCCAACCTCAGAATAATGCATGAACCGCCTACGAATTAGCGCTGGCCTGAGATGCCAAAGTCAACCCAAAGCGGTACTATGCATATGTCCAAGCTAAGCCAGCGATGCGCAGGGAGATAGGTAGCCTGAAGTTCGCTGATGGCAACCTACTTACCGGTGCCCATGAGAAAGCGGAACATCTGGCGTTGCACTTCGCAGGTGTCCACCGTAAGGATAGTCAGCAAAACCCTACCGTAGACAGACAATCTGTGCCGATAGCAGAGATGACTCACGAAGACGTCACACCTGATGCGATGGAGAACATACTATGGCAGTTGAAAACTCATAAAGCCCCGGGGCC
>JTDE01004197.1:17650-35432 GCA_014338405.1 Paragonimus skrjabini miyazakii
CAACGAACGTGCGTGTTACGGTTCCCGAGCGGACGTCGTGTATTGTGATGACCTCTGGCCATCGCGTGAAGCGGTTTACCATCGTCAAGATATAGGTTATGCCATCCGAAGGTGGCACAGGACCTACAAAATTGATGTGAAGATGCGTGAGCCAAGAGGTAATCGAAGGGTATAGACCTTTCGGGGCCAACACGTGGCGGTGTACCCTAGATTGTTGACAAGCTAGGCAAGATCGTGCCCACGTGCGAAGATTCTTTTGCATACCGGGCCAGACATACCTATCGGAAACAAGTTTGGTCGTGGCCCGGATTCCAGGGTGGGCAATGTTGTGCAGCGTGTCAAACACGCTACGTCGTAAAACTAGAGGTACGACGAAAACGTCTGGCGAGTTAAAAGTCTGTTCTTGCATACTTTCGACAGCCACAGAGATTAAAATTGAATAAATAAATGAAAAAGTAGAGTTAACTTACGTCAGAAAAACGAAATATACCTGTAAAAAAAAGTTAAATAACTTTCGGGCTCACCAGTTTTAGTGCGTACGTGCACTAAATTAACTTTCCCTTAAGGATACGCAATAATACCAGACGCGAAATAAAAATACAGGTAATTGTGGAGACCGCAAATATATTTTACGGTAGTTACAGATGGTCTCGAACAGCGCTAAACGACACCGATACGCGAAGCAGCAAGGAAGACTGAGGATCCGACCGTCGAGCGCGCGAGCAAGCCGGAAGGAAATGTATGGCGTCCTTGACGCGCATGGGCCGACAAGCACACAAACAAACAAGCGCGATCGCATGCGTCAAGCGGACGGCAAGCAAAGATCCTTAAGGTCCTATGTACAATGTGAGCTAAGATTTTAGGAAGGATTTTACACATCGTACAGCAGACAGACCAGGGTATCTTTAAGTCATTACAAACCGACTGTTTCAAATTTGAGAGTTATCAGCTTTTCCTGCGGAAGATTCGTCACATAATTGATCGGTTAATATAAATTTACTCGACCGTATAGCATTTCTTGATAAGGAACGAACAAGAACAGATCGTCATAATATTTTTTATTGGCGGTTGTTTTATTCGAACTCGTTGGGCTAGCTCGACGCGAAGGCTACCATTGACGCAGTAGGGATGGCAAACTTGGGGCTATCGACACAATCGTTTTATTTCGAACTACAATCATTTTTATGGATAAAAATTAGTAAAACAATTGGTCAGATGACCCAAAACAGTGTTATACCGATCACATTGTTTTTCTGTGGTGCTTGGGTGACTTAGGGCACTCCTGATTGACAGATTCTAAACTAATGGTATCGGGATAACGAGAATATTCATACTTGATTGTACTTGCGCCTTTTCAACTGGTAAACCCGAAACTGCGTGTTATGCAACACTCCTCCGCCTTCTGAGGTTCCCCTGCATCCGCTGACGAATCTTACCCGACTGACACAGTGCTGCCTCCCAGCCCATTGCTCTTCTCCCGGTTCGCCGCGCCGGCATTTTGTGTCACCTTGCTAACTCACTGGCATGCACTCGTTTCGTCTCGCCGTTCTTCTTGATCGTGTATACTGGGCCCCGTTTGGAAGTTACCAAATACGGACCTTTCCATTTGGGCGGAAGTTTTCTTGATCGCGGGCCACTGGCACCCGACTTCCGATGATCTCGAAATTTCACCCTTTCTCCTAGGTTGAACATTCTAGCTTTGTCGAACTGCTGAGCTACCGATTGCTCCTTTGTGTGTACCTGCGATGCTTTCAGATTTCGTTTGGCTCTTCCTCTTTCGGAAACTAACTCTGGCCATATTCTAATGTCCTGATCTACCGGAAGTCAAGAAGTTCTACCGTACATCAAGTGAAATGGAGATTTCTTCGTACTCGCCTGCACAGACGCCCGGTGGGTCAATAACACCAGTGGCAACGCAGACTCCTCGTCACCTCGTTTGGCTGATAACCATTCTTTGACCGTTCGGTTGTTACGTTCAGTTAGGCCATTTGTTTGCGGATGATATGGTGTTGTTCGGATGCGCTTGATTCCCAGTTGTTGCATGCGTGTTCGAAACTCCTCGCTTTCAAGGCATGGTCCCTGATCTGTCAAGATTGCCTTTGGTACACCGTGGTTTGCTACGATTTGCTTCATCACCATGTCTTCAACCGTAGATGCTTTTTGATCCGGAACGCTAGTCCCTTCAGTCCAACGGGCAGTGTTCTGTCATGACTAGAACGTACTGGTTACCGCAGGTGCTAAGTGGAAATGGGCCCATACGAACCATCGACCAGAGTTCGTCGATTTCCGAGACTGGTATTGGCTGTAAGGGTTGTTGGGCTCCCTGATTGTCGCCTTTCAGTAACTGGCACTGTTGGCATGCGAGCACGTAAGCTGTCACATCTTTTTTCATCTTCGGCCAATATGTTCTTTGTTGCAGCAGATAGTACGTCCTAGTGCATCCGGTGTGTGTCATTTCATAGCAGTCTGCTATCAGTTTCCTCAGTTGTCTCGGGCGTCCGACGCCGCGCTGCCACGTCAATATGCCTACACTGTTTAAGCCAACTATTCTTCATTGGGATGGGACTATTTTCAGCTCTTCATCCTTGGTATTTGAGGGGATCCTCACGCCTCTTGCCTCACGCTTCAATAACTTTCCGGAGGACCTTGTCCTGATGTTGTAGACGCACTATTGTTTGTGGTTCCTGCTCCATTACTTAGCCGTTGACTCCAAAGGTCACTTTGAGAAATTCGTCGTCCATCTGTGGTCTAGAAGAAAAATCAGCGACGTGAAGTCATATTCCTGTAAACGCAATGCCCATCGGGCTACTTTGCCTCTCGGGTCCCTCGTAGTTCTGATTTACCCTAGAGGTTTAAGGTCCGTCTCCACGTGGAACTGTTGACCCAACAAGTACGGCCTCCACTTGTTTAGTGCCCAGACGATTGCCAAACATTCCTTCTCAGTGGTCGAACATTTCTGCTCCGTTGGGGTCAGAACTCTGCTGACCTATTCGATTACTCCTTCCCTTTGCTTGAGTACTACCCCAATGCCATGGTTAATGGCATCTGCTGCTACGATGAAAGTTTCTTTTGTATTCGGAAGGTTCAGCGTCAGTTGTTGCTCGTTCGTCTCTTGTTGCACTCGCGTGAACGCTCTCTGGGCATCGACGGTCCATTCAAATTTCTTGTCTTTTCGAAGGAATCCGTACAATGGCGATGTAATCTCGAAGGCTGAAACCTGGAAGAATGTTGTCCGTTCTCAACATCGTTCACATAATGTATTACCGAATTGGGATGTGTTATGTTGGCAATTATTTTGTCTTATGAATGCAAGGACGTCACCATCTTAGTTACTGATGAGTAGTCGGGGATTTGGTGGATTTCAATTTGAACATCATCCACAATTGATCGCAGCTGTCGCATTCCCGTAGAATTTCCAGTCGGCCCCTTTCGCAACGAAGCAATAGACTCGAGTTTCACTCTCATTAGAGCTCGTCAGTAGTGCATATCATCGCCACTGCCGGAACTTGAACCATGGCCACGCTGTTTACCACTGTGCCATTGACCTAACATTAGGCACGACTGAATTATTATATGTGAACACTCAACCACTTTCGCTTGTGAGTAATGATCAGGTTGCCCGATCGCCTCGTGAGCAGACACAGTTACTGTCTAGGAAATCCTAATCGCGGGGTTATCGATGAGAGTTAACAGACAGTAGCTGTGTCTATGGGAATGTGACACCTGCGATCAATTTTGGGTGACGTTCAACTTGAAATTTACCAAATCCCTGACTAGTCATCAGTAAGTTAGGTCTTCGTTATTTGCATCTTCCACTGTTCGGGTCAAAGAGATTTACTATATGGCCATTAACTTCAAATAGGACATTACCGACGTTTACAAATATGGACGAACGAATGATAGCATCGTGCATGGGAGACTGAAGAATGGGGATTGTATGACGGTGAGTAATCCATGAAAGATCACTAAACGGGACATACATGTCACATTTAAATGGATGCAAACGCTACCCAGGTTCGATTTTCCAAAGTTTAATTGATTTATCAGTCATGAGTAACAGGTTGATTACTAAAGCACTCGAACATTTCTCCATGTGCCTCATTTAAACAAACGATCCGGTTTTGCCCCAGGTGGCAAACATGACATTCGTCTCGAGCACGTTTGTCGCTTCAGTTAACAACTTAGCGACATAGACACTTGTTTACTGTGAAATGACCACGTAATTTGCATAGTTCTGGCTAAGGTGTATGAGCGACGTGTCTCGCCACCTGTGTATAAACCATGCGTTTCGCTTGGATGAATGTGCAGGAATGGTGCCCACTCGGCCTCGAGGAGATCGTCTCGAGGTGACGCCAACTCACCAATGAATCTGATTAAGCGTCAGAATACGATTCACGCACCTGGCAACTTGGGAAAGCCGTGATTGTTTTTGTCATATATTCATTCCTTGTTATAAATGGAGAAGGTTGATGGAGGAAAATGGCACAAAGTAGCACGATTACATTATCTGCGTTAGCGCCGGATTGGGAACATTGCCACAGGACTCGATCATCTTAACATGCGAACCAGTCGGATAAGTTTGAAATATATGAGTAGATAGCAGTGTTAACTGAGAGAGGTTAATAGTTAGTCGGTTATCAATAGTATTGCCTGAATGTGAACTTCAGTGATAATCCCTCGTGAAGCGTCCACGGCTGACTGGTGTTGTGATCCGAGAACGCGGATGGCACAAGGGTTGTTTATTCGACCAAGCAATACAGGGGTTAAGCATTGAAACAAAACCTGAAACAAAACCACTCATTTGCACGCGGTATTCAGCCTCAGACCGTCTCGGCTGCCGCAGACGTCAGTGCTCAGTTCCATCAAGTAGCAGGGACTCCTGTAGGTGATACTGCACTCTGATTTTCCTTTCTGCACTTTTCCTGCGGCTTTTAGCATGTCAAAATATATGCTCCGATCCTACTACTGAATAGCAGTTGTTTGAGTAGTATGTTACGATCGCTCAACTCCACTCCACTGGTTCCTGTCTCATCCTCAGACACTCAGTGCATGTAAGTGGCATGCACTTACGTCTGTGTCTGATGTTTGACTTACCATGGTTACCTTCCTCGTACCGTCGTACCGTTATAACCAGACTGGACCTTGATGTTGTGTAATGGCTTGCGCATTTCGATGACCTATTGGGATAGACTGGACGATGTGTCGACCATACAGGCAGAGTCACTCATGCCAGGCAGGCCAGCAGGTAGAGATATGATAAACCACAGTTTCCTGATACTCTAGGTTGGCGGTTAGAAAAAAGGTTGGCATCGTTTTTCGGAACAACTACTGTTGTAAGATTGGACTGGAGCGGTTTCTTGATTGGAGAATGTTCAGCTAATCAGTGTTCGCGCACAAACTGCTGCAGACGGAATTCTGGTCAAAGTGGTGGCAAGCAATCATAGACGGCGATTAGGTGCTGTTGACTGCGTATCTATTTCAAACCCTCGAGCTACTGGATACAAGATCGTGAAACAACACAGCAACAAACTGGCCAATCAAAACGCGAGAACGTTTGTCGCTTAATAGCATTCGTAAATATTGTTGTTCCTCTATAGAAAGGCGCTGCTTTTCCAATTCATTCAAATTGCTTAGTGCTGCTCAGATTCCTATTCTGATCTCCCCTCGATTGGGTAGCACAGTACATAACAAGTGCCAGTTCTGGTACACTGCCACCCACCTCACTGCCTCACGGTACATGTTTTTGAGCCAAAGGTTCTGGTTGAGAACCCTAATCGTTCTCGTGTCTAGGTCCAGGAGTTCTGACAGTATCTTAGCCAACACATAACCGTGAATACCTACAGCACCGTCAATTATATACTGTATCAGCCGTCTCGCAGTGTAAACCGGATCGCCCTTTTTGCTGCATACAGCATAGTGGATAGGCGAAACCATGCTACTGATGACACCTACCACACTGTTCTATCAAACCTGGCTCTCAGGCCCCTCCCGACCCCATTCCTGGCGATTACTTTGAACAGCCCACAACAGATATAGCTAATCATAGTAACACTGTGTCGGTAAGTCCCATCTCTTGCCATTATGCTTCAGGCTTCCCTCCTCGCTTGATTAGACCTAGAATTCAAATTAACATAAGTACTTTCAAAGCTGACACTCTAAAACGGATACGTCAACAGGCCGCTCTCGCATAAACGTTAGACTTGTTGCATGTCGAAGTCTGCTGTATCTCGGAGACGAATCCAGGAGAGCAGTCAACGTATGGAACTAACAGCACCCGCATTGTCTACCCGATACTGGTTGTACAATTCGGGTGACTCCACAGCTGCTGTTACAGGACCGGCTGGTGTAGGTATAGTCCTCAGCACGACGGCTACAGCCGCACTGGAAGATTGGATTGCCGTTAATAGTAGATTGCGCCGTCCGCTTGACAGGTTCTACTAAGGCTGCCTCTAGACGCAAAATCATGAGAAATCTCATTGTGTCTGCTTATGCTCCAACGGACTGTAGTGACATAAACGTCAAGGATTGTTCAGATATAGTCATTCTGGTCAAATATATGAACGCCCAGGTCGGCCACCTTAGTGAGACCGAGTCTCGTTTAGATGACAGGTTTGGGATAGCATCACATCGCTCGGATAATTGCAGGAAACTTTTACAGCTGTGCGCTGAGCATAAGTTATCTCTAACCAGCACCAGTTTTGGGCATCGTACGCGTCACTGTTATATATGGTGTTCTCCCTTTCCAAAGCAGGACTGGCCTCAGATAGACCACACAGCTGTTAGTCTAGGTGGCGGGATCCCATTCAGGACTGTGGTTTATATTGGATCACATACTCGGGTTCAGATCATGCGTTTGTGCGTTATCATTTCGTTCTTACTTTTGCTGGAAAATGACCCAACCGCAAACAGCAACGACTGGCCATTGAGAATTTAGTCATATCATAGGTAAAGCACAATTACCAAAGCAGCTTAAAAAACACAATTGGTAGTTCTCACCTTGAAGATTACAATCGCTACTGGGCCGATATATATCCGTAGGAAACTGAAATGTAGTGTAAAGGCTGATCGTGAAGCTTGGTTAGTGGAAAAAGTTAGGAAAATCGAAATTGCTTTTGCTTCCGGGAACACCGACAAACTCTTTAGGCCTATTCCTGCTACTGATCTAGGGCGACCCCCTGTCAATGAAGCTATCAACGAGGCAGATGACACACTGCTGCTGACCCAGGTGGTCTCGTGTCGGCACTTTTTGCAGAAAGTGAGAAGGCGTTAGTAGAGGTCCTAACTCAGTTGTTTCAGCTCACTTGGACGACGGAGACCATCCCTTCTTGACCCCAATCATTAATAGTGTTCTAACACCCATTATATTTCGTCGACTCACTGCAGCTCGAGTGGCAAACATTAGAGAAGAACTGGCAGAGTTTCGTTCTGGATGGGGATGTGTTGATTAAATTTTCAACCTCCGCCAGATTTTGAAACAGCATCATGTGTACCATATTTCTCGATCATAAAGGTGCGTTCGATTCGGTGGATCGATCTACACTTTTAGAGTCATTTAAACGCAGAGGTGTACCGACCGAGTATGTGAACATACTGTCGGCACTTTACTCCCATACTTCAGCTCAGGTTAGGGTTTACGGCGAACTGTTTGACAGTTCCAGCACCCGGAGCGGCGTACGTCAAAATTCACCATTTTTGTTCACTTTCGTCATAGACGAAATAACGGATGACTGTCTGCGGCACTCACAAGATGCCGGCGTGGACCTCCTACTTGGTGGAAGGCCGCTTCCGCAAAATTGCTGAGATTTTGTTGATTTAATGTTGGATAATGAGGTTATGGAGGTTGTTTACCGATTTGCATAGTTTGAAAGCTGCATCAGCGGCGGAGCTGTAGGGCATTAAATAGGAGCGCGTATCTCCAAGGTTACAGCGATATTCCTCAATCTGGGGGTACCTATGGCGATGGAGAGGTATCTCTCTGAGGCTTACTGGTCGCACAGATAAGGTAAATGTGAGGGATGTATTACCTTACGGCAACGAAACAGGGCCGCTCATGGCTGAAGATGTGAACTGTCTTTAGGTACATGACCAACGATGTTCGCGTTCGATCGCTCGCATCGAATGTCACCAACGAGTAAGTAACGGGAAGTTTAGGACGGGGGTATTTGGTAGTGATTGTCGAACGAATTCTTTTGTCCAGTTCCCACAGACTTAGATGGTTCGGCCATGTAGTAAAAATGCCAGCTAGACGTCTGCCATATCAAGCACTTTTTGCCGACGCTGAGGCCTAAAATGCGATGTTGACAGATGATGATTTGGTGTAGAGAAATGAAGTAGTTCACCAAGGGGTTGGTCACTATAGGTTTGGTTCGTCTTTCGGGCTGGGGACCTCAGGACCCGCAGAATGAGTGACTTGAGAAGTTAGGTGAGATGACGATGTGAATGTTATCGTTGTTTGGTCGAGTTGTCTGTGAAGTGAGTACACCCAATGATGCGGAGCAGTGAAAGCCGTAAGGAAGCTGTCTTGCTGATGACGCCCTATTTTCACTTATAGCTCGGTTGCTTGTTTGCAAGGTGCAGGCAGCTTGATGCTAAATGAATGACTATAGACGTGATTATTTCTCGTAGTTAGATTCCATCTCTTCCTCTTTTCGGTTCTCCTCTATTTCTGCACAAGCTTCGGTTTTTTACTTCATGGTTGTGTGTTAGTTTAACATCGGTGAAAGGCACTGATATACTGGTGACCAGGATGATGATGACCTTCGTCGTATTTGTTACTATTTTCATGTTTATGTTGCCCAGGTGCGACTGAGTCGCTTTCGTGTAGATGAGGCCCTCGAACCCGCTTATACCAAAGGTGTTTGTATTTAACAAGGAAGAGACATTAACTGTAAGCCTGTTAAGCGATTTCCTTAGTGCATTCCTGCGCTGATAGAGAGCGCGAAAATACATGCTTGTTTACTGTGTGTTTTGACCGAATGATCGAAGCAACCCTCATAGGAAAGGATGCCACTCACTAAACTACTGACCAAACGTTCGTCACCCGAGCTGTGGTCACAAAAGTACTAACCGTTTTAATCTAGGTTTCTGTCTCCAGTCGCTGGTCCACTTGTCAACTAATTGAGTAATCCGAACGCATTCTGACATATGGTGTTCTACTAATGAGTAATGTGGCAGATTTATAATTTTAGATGAGAACCAACTGTGAAAAGTCAAATCTTCGGCTGGATTCGAACCAGCGACAGAAACACTATATGGTGTTCTAGCTGGATTTCAACCTATAATCGCTACAAGCTGACCTCGTGATGGAGCTGTCCTTGAGAGAACAGATGAACCCGCGGAGCAATGTTATCGAGTGTGCGGACCAGGCAAAATAGTTCGAACTGTGGTACAGCGTCCGGAAATACAGATCAAACAGCACAGTATTTTGTTATATTCATGGCTTCGCTCCTGGAATATTTTCAAAGAAAATAAGCTTTTCAAATAGTGTTCAGGTTTTGTTATAATCAACTTCATTTATGAGTTATTAATGAAGGCGCATCGATATTCACTCACTGACATATCAACCGGCCCTGTTCAGCAAAAGGTTGGTGATCACTGTTTTAGAGTCTTCGAAACCCGAGGACATCTGTACAGTTTGTTGGATAACTAGTGTGACTTGTAGTCCCAAGCTGACTCCCGATCAACGGTGTGAAGTCGGTTAACCGTTTCATTACCTTGGAATTTCAACTGTCACAATGTCAACCACGACCTTCAATGTTGGATGATTTTTAAGGTGTACGTAAAAAGTGAAGTTAGTCTACAGAACAAAGATCCTTGTTAGAATCCGGATACATGTTGCGATAAAAAAGGTGACCACCCTAGAATGCTTAGTGTTTTCCAGGCCGAAGCGATGAACCAGATTTAACTGGTCGTGAAGACCTTAGACGCCTTGTGAACCAAACATGCGTCATCATTTGAACATTCTTGGAGCTGACAGTCCACTTTTTCGGTTGTTTGAAAGTTAACTCATTTTCTCTGTCTACATGATCATGTCACAACTAATTTAACTGATCAACTTGAAAAGGGGACAGATTTTATTATTCGAACAAGACGCAACTAAGGTCACATGAGACAGCTTAAGGATTCGAGACATCTAAAGATCTCGTTACACGGCATTTAGGAACATTAAAAGCAACCTGCAGGTAGTACGAAGAGGATGACGTGTAGTCCTACCAACGCGAGACAGTCGGGGAATGTTATGGTCAGGTTTCCAATACAAGGCATGTTTCAGCATTTAAATCGACACTTAAACAACAGCAAGATAGAATTAGACTAGGTCGGCAGTAGTTAAGGTATTGTTTTATGGGCAGGACGTCATGTATCTTAGATTTATCATCAACATTTTGTGTTTCACTGCTGGAAAACACACGAGCTTGAATGTATGTGAAACAAGATCCTCGACAAAAAGAAGTGTGTTTCAGCCGATGCTCGTACAAACAACGTTTCCAACATTTTCGAGTAAATGTTCCAACAACACTAGACATTAGTCACAACGTCGACTCTCTCGTTCAGACGTCGGAACACTTTCTCTGGCTTATACTTCTCCAGACTGACAAGAGGTCTTACTTCTGATTCAGACAATTATCCATTTCCTATGTTGCATGTCATGGAGGCATGGTAACTTCCCCGAAAGGTCAAGGTTTTGGACTTGAAAGCCTACAGTGCTGATATCAACTAAAATAATCTGTATGAACCACAAACCTGCCAAGTGTACAAATACGTCAAGTAGACGGTAGTTTAGCACACGGCGTACTAAGTCGCTTGTCCTAGATACGAATTAAGCAGATGTGATATGCAAAAGTGTCGTTGAGAAGAGAGACCGAATATTTATTTGACGGGATGTACAAGTGGTATCGTTTACCAGTGTAAAGAGCACCTAAACGGAAGTTATAGACCGGCCATCAAGGAGCGATTAAACAGGAAGTTTTTCAGGTTCACACCACACAGTCAAATATTATACGGACAGACAATCAGACAGCATATATCACAGGAACTTTCTTAATAACCTAAGCGCAGTGTGCAACCAGAAGTTTTGAGACTATTTTACAAATCTTATCGGAGGTAGGCCAGTTGGATCCCCAGATCATTGCAATGTCTTCAGAGCTATCGTTGCATACTTTGAATTCCAAATTACTGCAGTACCTTGTTAAAACTACTCCCAAACAATGCATCGAGGCGTTGAAGCAAGATACACAAGCACACGTTATTCCTGGGTTTAAGGCAGATTTGGCCGCCTTCGTCTTCCTGTATACTGTATAATCCATTTTTGTAGAGGATATTCAGACCAACCTCGGCTTATTGTTGTTCACTATTGCTTGACTGTTTACTGCTGAGTGTTGTCGCTGTTGATTTTGCCACAAAGAAGGCTTTCGTAGTAGATGCGGTATGCGTACGTTGTTGTTCGTTTGGATTTTGCGGCCATTTTTTCCGTTTTGTGTGCAACGTACTTCTGCAAAGAATTTTCAAACACACTTCTGCTGTTGTGAGCCAAGAACACGGATGGCGCAAAGGCTATTTATTCAGGAAACCAATACATGGACTATGCGTACGGTACTGATCCCAAACAGTCGCGGTTGCCACATACGCCAATGCTCAGTTCCTTTACGTTCCTTTACGTACCAAGAGTCATTTCATGCGATGCTGCACTCCGAAGTTTCTTCTTGTGTTTTTCCTGCGGCTACTTCAATGTCAAAATCTGTGCACTGGCGCCCATTACGGAATAGCAGTGGTGTGAGTAGTATAATAAGATCACTCCTCCTCATTATACCACCAACCACTGTTCAATAGGGTTTGTTTATTTGTAGGTGATGCCTCATTTGCGACCTATCTGTACCCGTTGTTACAAACTCTCTCAGTAGAATTCGTGGATCAGTGCAGGTGTTAACGGCATTCACAGGAACTGTGCATGAATCCTACCTGCCTCAAGAACCTAGATGACATTATAATTTCGCAAACTGGTAGTGTAGTGATACTAATGGAACTGGTTGTGCTTCCGGTGATTTTTAATCGGTAAACACTTTCTACTTATGACACCTTACTTTGTCTGTTTCTTGTTTAAAATGGTGCTGTCAGTTTAACGACAAGGAACATGTTGTCACACAGATGTGGTGGCCTTATACATTTGTTGTGTTATTTGTTCTCCGCCGATTTCTACATTCTGTACAAAAACAACTTCGATGCCCCACTGTTTACTGTTTCTGGTTTTGAACAACACAGTATCACTAGTAACGGAAAACACCGTAGTTAACCACTAAACAAATCAGTAGCACACCTGTTTAGATTTTTACAAGTTACTACGAATGATCATTCGATGATACTTCCTTGTTATTTATATTCCTCCTCCTAAAATTAGTCACTTGGCGACAACCGTCAGAGATTCGGTCTCGACTTGACGTGTCACGTGGCAAAAAGACTCAACATTGGTCATGCATGTTTCTACACATGCAGCTATGAAAGTATTCTTGAGACATGCGACCTTGGTTGTCTACCAGCTTATTAGTGATCGATTGGCAAACACGTGCAGGTACACTTTCGGTTTAGCTGCATATCAACCCTCTGTGTTTTGTTGTACCGATGTCATATGCGCTATGTTGTAGTGCTAGTTGTATGGTTTGATTAATACATTCACTTGGCTGTGATCGATTTTGTTGGCGTTTGCAGTACTCGAATGTGCACACTTGAGTAAACACACAAAACAGGAGACTGGCATGATTTATTTAACGTTGATCCGGGATGAATGGATTAACTGTCATGAACCTAAGGCATAGCCATTTCTTACTATTTGGTCAGAAGAAGTTTCCGAATCAGAAATGAAACCGTAACACTAGACGAAAATAATGGCTGTTCACAGTCTCTTTACAATTCGAAGTTTCTTTTGGGTTCAAGCATATTCGGAGGCTGCGATTTCCTATTGACAATATTTTGGTGCATAATTCCTAATTGCCCCCGGAACAATAAACTTGTCCCGGAAGTTCCTTTGCTTAGCCTGGGTTTGTGACGCATGATTAAGGCTCTTTCAGTAGTGGCTGTTGCGATGCATACTGTATGCATAAGACCCGTGAAGGGGAGGGCAAATAAGGCTAACTATGTTACACCTGATTGATTTTTAACAGGCTGTATTTGACGCGTATTCTCATTTAACGAGATACGTCATTCATGTATCTGAACTATTTCGGGTTACCATGACAGAAGAGCTGTTAGAAACATATGAAAATACGCCGATTTGGGACAACACAGTAACGTGTCCAAATTGATACTGTAGCCCTACCTTCTGCAATGCAGACACTATGTGCCATCTTAGGAGAAAGGATTTTATGCTAATATCCGTAAAAGATTTTTATATAGCGACGTCACCTGTTAAGGACCAACTGACTTTTACACATTTTTTTTGTAAATTTTGGATGTGCTGACTAACAAACGAAAAAACCGTCGAATCCTCAGGTGCACAACACGACCAGTTGCTCTTCCTACGATGGCAATTTCTGTGGCCCCTGTTCTTCCAAACCAGCATACTAAGTATGTAATCTCGCTTGTCAATAGTTGTGTTGCCGTACGACCATAGAAGGCGACGACAAGTCGAAAACAATTACATCAACGATCATACTGGTTCGTATTAGTGCAGTACGAGCATGGGAGTATTAACCAATCGGATCGAAGTGACCTTGGCAGGTCGAACACTGGACGGAGTGGGGCGAATCAAAATAGGCGCCGCTCATGTACACAGCGCGAGGGTGAGAAAAAAAACCGAACACTAACACACCAAAATTATCAGGCTACTTCTTACACAAGCTTGTGTTCGTTTTTTTTCGTAGAACATGGTAAAAATAGTCCACTGGAGCTCACCTAGTCTCAAGACAAGACAAGAACTCCGGTTGTGAACCAAAGTTCATACGCGCTGAATAACAACAGAAAAATCGTCGAACCTGTGGGTGTTGCGGAATGACCGATTGGCTTTGTTATTGCTGTGGTCTTGTTATTCTACGCTTAGGGAAGGTGTTCATCTTTCTTTTCATCAACATTCTGTAAGCATTTTCTGCGTAGAAACATAATTTTCACTGGTTTCATTGCACTATTGCTTAACCAGCCCATTTGCGTGCGTTGAGATCAAAGTTACGATGGCTGAAAAGGGTTCTATGGCGATAAATTCTATTTAGGAATTACGGTCAGAAATATGGGAATGTTCTAACACGAGTTACTGAAGTTGTGTGAAGCTGGTCGGATTTTAGGATTTAACAGAAATCTGATGGTACAGAAAACGTAAGTCCAGTTTCGAGGATGGATCGGTTAGTATCTGGATAGTTCAGTTCCTTGTGCCTGCAGATAATAAAATTCAGCGCATCGATTGTATGGGAACGAAGTCAGATATAGGGGGCTACTAAGCGAATAGTCCCCGCGATATACACGTTTAGATTTTCCCACCTGTAGGGAAAACCAACGTCATTAATGCTTAACGAAGCAGTTCCTGTGCCCAAAAACTGACCAGTGTAACCAACAGCCTTACAAGTGCACACAAAGCACACACACATACACAATCCATAGACAATGCAATAAACATGACTGTTATACAACAACGTGAGCTAAAAATCCAGGTTTGTCATCCTTGTGTCGTAAAGGATATTGCTGTTTTTAGAAAAGTAAAACGAGGCACCCGGTTTCAATCCACACCACATCCTGGTATGCTGCCTACGCTTGACAGATCTCAGTGCACTATCAAAGTGTCACAAGAGATTTAATACTTGCATATACCCTTCACCATTTTCATTACCCGTTAAGAAGTATACTTTTGTCTAGCACGAACAATCAACACATAAGTGATTGAAGTAACAAAGTAACCGTTCCAGTTGCAGAGAACACGACTTCCACCTTCTTATGTGTGCAGTCTAAAAAAATCAGCTGATGCTCCCAAGAGCATAGTTGGCGCACTCTTCGGGATATCAAACAGGGTCCTCTGACAATTTGGCTATTTGGATTACTAAAACTGACGTAGGATACGTGTGATTTCTCGCTGTCGACGTTAGCTGGCAGTTGCTTGTTGAATGCCGAAGTACGTTCGTAATGTGTTTGATAAATTATAGTTGGGCCACTTCCTCACAAACTCGCCCATAGAGGCTCTTAATTGGCAAACTACTGGTGACCTTCTAAGACCGAAACCACTGAATTACTTCTCTTTCTTTCCGAAGTATCCAAAGCTTATTCAGATGTACATAATCCATGTCAGCGTTATCTTATCTGTTGAGTTCTCGTAATATAATTCCTATGGGCGTGTCACGTAAAATGAACATATTTTCGGAGGAAGGCAAGGTCATAGTTTGTGAAAGTTTAACCAGTTTGCATTGCACGGACGTTATCTACTGCTACTCAAGGGAACCGCCATCTGTTTTAATAGGGCGTGGAAAAGAAACCACATAATTTGCGCAGGCAAATTCCGGTCTGCATTATCGTTACTGAAAGCACAATCGGCAGAACCTAGTGATACTTGTCACGACTTCAAGTGTTCGACCAAACACGACCAACATCTATCCCTAATACAGATAATTACGGCTGCTTCAATTACGCCTGCCTGTGCGTGCTTGCGCGACCACACCCGATGAGCGCAGTGCATGCACGCTACCTGATCGAAACACACGGCCAAAAAGGCTGGTTGCCACACTGTTTTGGAATGACCACCAGGCGACTTGAGTGGACGAACTACAGAACTAGCGTCACAAAATGTCCAGCTTTGACGAGCTGATTTGATGTCAGCATGTCCAGAGTTTTCAAATGGGAATTTTGGTTCTAATTTTGGACTAAAAGTGGGTAGCTTAATTGAGTAAGGTTGGAACACTGATTTAAAACGCATAATGCGTATAACGAGTTTACCTGAGAAACAAGTAGGGTTATGTGGATGTAGTAATCGAACTACTGGTGCTGATTACAAGTAAACTAGCTCGGGCCCAACGCTAGCTTTGATGCAGTAGACGAAAAAGGCCCGGGGATGTGGATACACGTACGAGTTTGTTGTGATTCATAGATACTTTTATAGATAGCAATACAGAAGTCAATTGATTAGACGATGTGGAGCAGTGTTGCACCAGTCGTACTGCTTTTCAACTGTGCAAATGGCGGAGTTGCTGGACCAATAGCATGAGGACTATCAGGACGGTAAACACTCTGAAACGCGGCTTCATTACCTGGGGTCATTGTGCAAAAACAGACGCGTCCGCCGACACGTATTAGATTGGAATGAGAAGTCACAGTCAGTCTTTGACTCAATAGTTTGGCTTGTTGGACAGAACGAAAAAGAGCTTTCTTGGGGCACCACCAGCGGGGTCTGACTCAAAAGTCTAACCCGGAGATAATAATTGAAAACTGTGGCTCACTTTGCACTGAGTCAGGCGGCGGCACAGTGAATAAGACATTTATGACTCAGCATGACTACTGCTGCAAGCAGTAGAAGTACTACAAAAGTGGTGAACAGAAGTTAGAAAACAGCGGAGTGCAGAATTCATCGCCTGACGAATTCCGCTGCATCTTGTTAAGTACATGTTGTATACAAGAACGACGGAAAATACCAGTAGTAGTTAGGCTTTATTAGAGCAACCGGTTCACAATACGTTACGGAAAACTGTCAGTCCACACAGCACGGGCAGCCGCTGCCCGCATGTGTCAGCGATCGTTTGAAGGTTAGAGCAATCTGAATGACCACACACATGGTTGGCGGCATCCGAAACGGACTAGCCTGTCACAGTGACCGAAGCCAAAGGACGCATGCGCTTTAAACCATCACCCCAAGTGGCTTGCGCTGCACCACTTGCCGTTCCACTCACACATCACGTATCCGGTGTAAACCCGAAGGAATAAGACCAGTAGGTGTGTGAGTGAGGCCTTTGTGTCCAGCTGACCAATGCTGGTTAGCCAATTGAATGGCTAGCACGAAAAGGAAACCCTTATCTTTCAGAAAATAAACAGTGAGAGAGACTGCTATGACAAGATCTGTACTAAGAAGAAAGATATGTAAGCTGTAATACAAGAAGCATTTCAGTATACGAATGCATGCTATTACATTCAAGAAAGGATAAAGTTGAAAAACAAAACTCAAAGTTGAACTACGAAAAGATCAGACAGACGACTCATCATTCAATACACCAGCAAAGCCCAAGAAAAGAGTAGGTAGAAGATCACAGACACCCAAGTTTCTGAAAAGAGGAGCGGATTATTTGTCAAACGACCATGGTCTTGGTCAACGCAATAGTTAACGGAAATAGAATGGATATGCTGATATGACCTACCTGAGCCTAACGTACTCGTCGTCTCTTCGCCGACGGTGCACAATGAGTACGTTGATGACCTACTAATCCAAAACGGCCGGCGCATTCGCGGCCGCACACATCACAACACCATATAGTCATGTCACCACGACCTATGGCCCAGATGGTTCCCTTGCGTATCGCGCGCTTTCGTTCTCGGCCTCGCAATAACTGCTCGTTGAACTTGCGGACGCCCGTCCGAACCGTATTCCTCCAAACAGTCCGGTTCAAATCTAAGTCTTCCCAACATCTAAAATCAATTTTACAACGTGAAAGACTTACCTGCACAGCATCCTGGTATCTCAGCTTCTGGTCATCAGGATTTCACTTACCTGGTCTCAGTTATCCATACAGCACCTGTTTCCGGATATGGTTATCGCCCATCAGACGGACGTGAACCAGCCAACGAAGCTGATTCAGCATCAGCAAGGCTTCCATCCCGTTCATGTCCGCTCGCC
>JTDE01004197.1:46199-67647 GCA_014338405.1 Paragonimus skrjabini miyazakii
AATCCACAACACTACTCAAGGACACATTTGGATGAATAACAATGCTGGGATCGCAGACACACGTTTCTGAGGCACAACACGCGTCCGGTACCAGAGTCAAGAGAGTACACATCGGAACAGCTTGCCGGCCAGTGGGAAAGTTTAGTCAAACTACGGGATGCACAGAAAGTTTCGTTATTTTGGAAGCATAGCCATTCCTATTTCTGGTGGAGTTGGCCTTCGGGGCCAAAGACGTCTGTCGCGATGATATGGCGAAAAAAGTATCAACACCAATTCCTTGCTGTTGTTTTTTATCCTCTAAACTATTGGACGATATGATGAAGGTAGCCGCAAAACACAATTAACGGCCATACGCACTTGCAGGCTTAAAACGTCCACGCAGTGAACGGCGCTTCATAAATCAAGCGGGTTGTCAATGTACATTCTTGCTACTCACTACATTTGAGTAGTCTGATGTATTTTCACTTCCTAGCGGTCTAACATGTGCCGAGTATATATACGCCCAGACGAGCGCAGTAGTAATATGAACCGTTTGGAGAAATGAATATTTATTGTGTACAGAATACCTTAGTTTCAGAGTCACAAAGCAACGAACTATTATGGATTTGTATATGACTCCATTAATCGTGCGTAACTCGATGTAGAGGTATGTACATATCTATTCCAACAGCTGAACAATTTTTCGTCGGTTGAAGTAGCCTTGCTAGGTATGTTTACAAACCACGAAACGGACAAATACGCGCGTGTCGAAGGCCAACCGGAGTTCACACGTAGCGTCGCACATCATCAATAACAGCAATACACCGGTGGTTCGCACAGATGTGTGACCGCCACACAACCATGGAGGAAAGAACAAACCCTAGCTAGAAAGAATAGAACAATTTTTATAATAAAATACTCAAACTCAAGGTATCCACTTCTCGCAAAAACTGCCGAGTTATAAGTGAAAGTAAAGTATCACCGGCAAGACAATTTCCTTACGGCTTTCCTCGTCCGTGTCATTAAATGTGCTTGCCTTACAGACAATTCGACCAAACAAAGACAAAATCCGCGCTACTGAGCCTGACTGGATACTACCTCACCTAACGCTTCTAGCCACCGACCGAGTTTCGAGGGTTTCAGCCCATGAGAGGAACCTGAACTAAACTGGCCAACCCTTCGGTGAACTTCAGTTCCCTACGCTGGGTCATCACCTGTCCATCTCGCACCTTACACCAGTCGGTCGTGTTCGATGCAGCAGATGACTAGCTGACATCTTTCGTACAGGGTCCAAATACCTGTGTGTGTAAACCTTAAAATTGAACAAGAGAACTCGCTTGACAATCGGTATCAAATACCCAATTCCTAACCTCCTCGTTGCTTACTCGTTGGTGCTATTCGATACGAGCGATCGAATGCAGACATCAGTGGTCAAATATCTGAAGAGTGCGCATTTTCCATTTTGAGTGGGCAGGTTTCCAAGCCACAAAACAACACAGTCCTCACGGTAGCCCTATATATACGACTTCTCAGCATCACAGAGATGTTCCAGATAAGCGAATACCACCAGGGTTTTAGAGGTACGGGCCTCTATTTCATTTTCTACATATCCGCCACCGCTGATGCAACTTCTTTAATACACAAACAAGTCAACAACCTTTGTAACTTAATTATCCAACATTAGATACACGGAATCACGTGTCCTGCAGAAACACTTTGAGGCTACAAAGCAAGTCCCGAAATATTCAGCGGAGCGCAAAATGATGTATAGCGATCTGTGCTGCTTGAAAATTGTCAAACAATAACGTCATTTCGTCAATACAATCGAGATTAATCAGTCTTCCACCGGTTAGAAGTTCCACGTTATATCTACTGAGTGCTGTGGAGTTCGTCATCACTTCATCTATGACAGTTCATCACAGACTTCAACGAGTTGAAGTATGGGAATCAAGCGCCGACAGCATGTTCATTCGGCAGGCTGTTGCGTTTAAGCGACTCTAAAGGCGAAGATCGATCCACTGAATCAACCGCGTATGTTTAGTCGAGAAAAACGGTAAATATTGGCCAGCGGGTGACGCAATTCGAGGACGAACCCAGGTCAGTTCTTTTCTATTGTCCGCCTTCCGGACTGTGGTTAGTCGGCGCCACAGCACATCGACGCGTTCGCGACCGATAACCGATACAGTGAGAATGCACAATCTTCGCCAATTGAGTCAAGTACTTCGTATTTCAACGGAGCGTCTATCGCATCGCGCATTGTTTAGTGTGGCTGTCTATGGTTGGAAGAAAACGCAAGACGGTCGGGCGATGACGTGGTTACAGGCTACGAAGTTCTTGACCGTTCCGCTGAGAAAAGTTGGCAGATACCATTTATCTAGTTGGGGAGTTCGTGACCACCCACACTGCTGGTTGGAAACGCTCTCGGATATGGCAGTGTGTTGCAGTCAGTGGTGAGCATGTATCTGTAAACTTGTTGACTTTTTTCTTTACGTTCAATCCACTTTCTTCTCTTTCTGTTCCTTTTCTTCGCCATATATTTGTGCTCACTTATTACTCTACACTTTCGTGAATTATTTTATGAACCAACGGCAGCCCGAACTATTGTATCCACGGGTACGGCTCAAGGCTGAAAACGATGAGGATTCTCACATCTAGTCGACTAACCTTCATTTTACTATACAAGATTTCTGATGAGTAGTAGGGGATTTTGATTTTCATACAGATTGAACATCACCCACGATTGATCGTAGCTGTCGCATTCCCATAGACTTTCCAGTAGACACAAGTTAATGCCCCAAGATAGACACATTTTTGAAGGGAATCATTAATTCGATAACAAAAAGCGATCACTTTAAAAACGGCCAATAGCACACTAGTTGCTCACAAGGTTGTAAGAAACAATGAAGCAAAGGTTGAAAACGTATTACAAATCTGCCACCAATGGACTAGAAAGAGAGCAGATTTTTGCGCGGACTAGCTGAATAAACCGATTGGAAACCCAAGTAAAAGAAAACACCAGAAGTTGCTTAAATGCAACTATTCTAGGCAGGTGCTTCATTCTGTTGTAGAGAAGTCTACAAATTCCATCTGCTTGCGAATTAACTAGTGTTGGAACTGGTAACAAATAGCAGGGGTGGGATCTTGACGCGATGTGACGGCTTGAGTATAACAATGATCTGTGAGAACAAACTGAACAGTGCGACGATCACAGACGGATTCAGGCACGCCAAACAAGCCAATAAACAGAGGGTCTGACTAACTACAATTGTCTGGGTCTTCTGGTTGGGGGCGAGATAAAGTCGGCCTCATGTTCCGGAAAACAGCACATGTTCTATCCAACTGCCATTAGTTCGCTGTTTTGGGAAGGACTTTGGGTGAAAACTTCGAACGTTCTCATATCTAAGTCCGAGCGTCCTGGCAACAGCTCAGTTTACATACTACATGACGGTTTGCACACACTGTTTTGGTGAGTCACCTTAACTGCTGTATCCAGCAGAACGAAGAAGCAAAATATATTGCGTTTGACATCTTCTCGTTCTTTCCGGAAAATTCCTAGATCCTTCTCTGTTAGTTTTAAGCTGAGACTTGCTCTTATTATGATTGTATGACAGTTGAGCAAGTGTCACCCACGGATACATTGCTATTAATTTGGGTATTTACGAAATTTCAGAACTGGGACTCTTACAAAAGCCGTTCTCGAGGAGAATAACCACTGATGTACATGTTAATCATGGATCGAAAACGAAAAGTCGCAAATCACAACTGAGCAAAAATAACTTTTCTGCCACCATGTGAACCATGAAAGTGCAAAAAACATTTGAAGCTTGTTTGAGAGACTAAACTAGATTCGAAAGAGTCAACCACAATTAGTCCTGCAACACCAACGCAATTCTTTGGTCATGCTTCTCATTCACCACATCTACCTCCACAATGGATGTGGAATGTGAAAAAGACGCGTAATAAAGTCCGTTTCCGGATAAACAATGAGGCATATCGCCAAACTAAACGGATGTAAATGTGACAGGGAATGTAATGCAATGAAAGATTGTTGTGTGCAAAATGAACACTAGGTAGGGAAGTTAGACAGCAGAACATTACATCAAAGCCGAAATAAGTAGAAGACTATACAGTGGTTTGCAAGGGACACAGCTTTTGAGGAAGTATGCTTGTATATACAGTTACATTCATAAGAATAGGTTAAGCTTCTACGGAAGTAACGTCTGTGGGTGGGGTTTCCATATCAGCGACATTACTCTCTGGTTTTTCGGATGGGGCTTCTTGAATGGAACTCTGAATCGGTTGACTGCCTCTAATTATGTGGCCTTTGAAATCAATCATGAAGTTGTAGTCCACCACGTCCGCGTTGAGTATCTCGTCCACTTTTTGGTCAATATTATCTCGTGTGATCATATCTGGGGCAAGGGCCTGTAAACAGAAGAAGAATCGTCAGTATCTCGAACAGCGATATGTCGGTGGTTAATACTGATGCTTGAATACAACAGACTCAAGAGAAAAACAGTTTATGGGTTAGGGAGAAGGCAGCAAAGTAATTCATAAAGCCAGTACAGCCTGACTCAAGTAATCACTATTAAGGTACTTACGCCTTACAAACAAACAAACAACCAAGTTACAAGTGAAAATAGAATGACATCAGTGCGGTAGCTGCTCTTTGATGATATTTATCGCCCAGCTGCAATAACTTTCTCTACTTCACGGATAGCCCAGTTAAACAATGACGACACATACAGCACAAAACTGGATTAGCCACTATCTCTCCTGACGTCTCCGGCCAGAAACCAAGTGTATTCAGGGTTTCCAACTCGGAAGACCAGCACATCCAATACTATGGTATGAAGGACTAACTTCATTGAAAAGTCATCGCTTGACAATGACGCTGATGAACTCGGCGAAGTACACGGTATAATAAACAGTGAGTTGGCATGCTTAAATCATGATCCAAAAGTCCAAATTTATGCATTTCCACGATCGAGTGAGTGAACTTGTTTGATCAACAACACTATCGATTTTCCCGTTCCTAATTTGTCATGGACGACATTCTAGAAGGTGCGCTTAGGGATTCTAAGGATGTTAATGTGGAGTTTCAACACGACACTGAGCCGATCAGTTCGAAATGTACGAACGACGCTGTTCCACTAAACCATTCTGTCGAAAGCATGCAGACTAATGCGGAACAAAGCGAGCAGCTGTTGGAATGTACCTCGAACGTTCAGCATGCAAAGTTCCACTTCACATTCCTACCTTCTTTAATACAAGCGGTCAACTTAACACCGTGGACAGTTGTACACACTCCGGTAACACCTCGTCAGTCGGTAATATCACTAACGAAATATCATTGAGGATATGGGAGGTACGTGTTGTTTGCGTTAATCTTAGCCACCTGTGGCGTCGAAGACACTTGGTTGACAATAGAAAGAAGGGTAGATAATTCTTATATGACACATTTTGTACAACGGCTCTGAAGCGTGGAAACCAATATGTGATGAAGACGTTTTGACTCTGACAATGCTTGTCTCTATCAATTAGTGCACATCAAGTGAGATGAACGCTTGATCAACGCATGCGTTAGCCAGTAGGAGTCTCCAGCATTTTCGGATCAGCAATCAATTTAATAGTGGGTAGCAGAGAATTTTGGTTTATATTATGCATACATATAACAGGTAAAAAATCACAGGAGTGGCAAGCGTACCGCAATATGAGAAGAAAAAGGTAATGTGCAAGATGGAGGAGGAAAAAAAGTGCGGGGATAAAGAGAAAAACTAGAACGGTGCACACAGAGACTCACAACACAAGCGCCATTGATTTCATTCTTCGCTGTATCGGAGGGCGTCCTCAACAAAAAGTGTTGTGTTTTTCGGACCCCAGCCAACAAGCCGGAATAGCGCCCTACGGAAGTAAGCTTCACAGTGAGCGCCTTCATACCACGAATCCAAATCATGCGCTGACCATCGAGCTGCCGCTTCCAGCCTAACCCACTACTCGTAAACAAGGCACGATTTGGCAGGCGATTAGCTGGCATTCGTAAGAAGTGGACATGATAACTAACCCTGTGAGACGCGATCTAAATGCTCAAGGGTCGACAGAGTTTATCCATCCCGAAGACACGTCGGCAAACTTCGTCAATGCTGACAAGGTGTTCCCACTACACGCCGACAAAGTTTCGGAGACACCGATGATCAAAAACTGATACAGTGTGAGCATCTTTAGCGCGGGCGGATCACGTTTCGCATCCGTGCAATAGAAGTGCCTTTCACAGTAGCATTGTACACTCGGCCTTTCAAAGATACACTGAGATCACGACGACACCACAGATAGCGTAACTTGGCAAACGTCAGCCAAGCCCTTGCTGTGCGATTTGTGGTCTCGTCAGATATTCTACCAGTACCGATACAGCACCCAAGATACATAAACATTTCAACAACCTCTAACGGCTCACCACCACGGGTGATAACAGGCGCAGAATCCCGCCAATCTTGCAACAACACCTTGAACTTAGTAGGTGCAAAGGCCATACCTAATTGACGAGCTGAAGCTCCTAATCTGTCTATGGTGTTCTGGGCCCTATATGAACCCTAGCAGATTGGGGAGATGTCGTCTGCATACTTCATGTCCCGAAGTCGAGTGCCTGGGAGCAAATTCACACCATCATATTCAAAATCCATCAGGGCACACTTTAGGATATCGTCTACTGCAGAGCTGAATAGAAAGGGAAGGCTGGAAAACCTTGTCGCTAAGGGTCGACGTTACGCCACCATAAGCTTTAACCCTGCCCGAGGTTTGACCGTAAATTGCCTTCAGGATATTCACATACTCCTAAGGCACATCCTTCCTCAACAGACAATCCAAGAGTGCACCTCTTCCAATAGAATCGAAGGCCACTATGATGTCCAAAAAGACAACTATTGGCCGTCCACATGAATGGTGGAGTTCATGTATCTGACGAAGTGTGAAGATGCGATCACTACAACCAGGATCAGGACGAAACCCAACTTGCTCCCCACAGATACGTTTTCCGCGCGGTTCGCTTAGTCTACGAAGTACAATGATTGCGAACAAGTTTGACGAAATAGGAATCACGTTAATCCTTCTGTGACTTGCACACGTAGAGCGTGAACCCATTTAAAAAATGGAAAGGATTTTAGCCAAGCCCAAGTCATTTGGAACAGCTACACAGATCCGGAATTTCAGGAGCAAATCTGTCAGTTCTTTAACTAAGACTAGACCTCTATCTACAAAAAGGGCAGAAGGAATTTCGTCTGGGCCGGATGCCCTGTGACGTTTTGGAAACTTAATCTCAAGAGAGACTTGTTTCTGAAGGCGGTGAGACGTCAACAGACCAATGGGCAGAGGCAGAACCCGAAGACGTTGCCAATGGCGTAGGTGGTCAGTCGAATTGCTGTTGGGAATTCTCAGCCCAGCGTCCTGCACGTCATTGCAGGTTACGAACAGGCTCAACAGTGACTTCGCAGATTACCTCGCTCACACCTGACATACTGCTATCCGTTGGTCGAATGAGATGAAAAGGCTTTCGAGGGTTCCCGGTAGCAGCGGCTTGTCACATCTTGACAGCGTGCTGTGTGCACCATGCCTCGCAATCCTCCTGTAGCTGTTTCCCATGTTCCATACGAGTAGCCTTTCAGGCCGAATCGTACTCACTGCTGGATGAAATATTCAGACGAGCGTCGAGAAGTTCCAGTGACAGCATAGAGACCCAGTAGTTGGCAGCTAACCGAACAGCGGTACCACACGAGGCAGTACCGCACTTAAGCATCACATGCTATACACATGACCAATATACTTCAATGTCATCTCGTTGATGGGATCTTAGACTAGAGGTAAGTACACACCGGTAAGGGTAAAACGCCCGTGGTCACGATGGTTCAGGTACTTTCATTTGTGGTCGACGACGAAGTGGCCTACCATCAAGGCGCAAAGCGAACTTGTCGCATAACTGTGCATGATCGGAATTCCTGCAGGTGCTCCAGAGTGACTTGCAATATTGGAAACAGCTACGCTATCGATAACAGATGGGTATGTGGTCAATCTGTGCCCACGATTGTCTCGGCGATAGAGGTCGCCAGGTGGCGCATTGATGTCTAAAACGCCGAAAATTAGCACTTGTTAAAAACAGACCGTTATCAGCAACAAACGTACACCGTTGTCTGTTCGACGAGTACCGTAAGAGTGTGGATCACCTAAGTCATGCACGCCAACGCTTAGCTTGCCTACTCGAACGTTCTCTCGTTTGTACTACAATGTCCGTGCACTGCGCGGTGTGTAGTAAGTTAATGAGGTGAATACAAAAATCACCCTCGACTGCGTCTAGACTACAGTCTGTGGGGGCATATGTCGCAACAACAAACAGCCAGCGTTTGTGATGGGGACCTCTCAGTGTTCTAACCGTGCCTTCGAGTCTGAAAGCACAAAGGCAGCTGTTGATATGTATCCAGTCAAGCAGCGTCTTCTCTGCGTATGCGCTTAAGGCAATACAAACACCGGATTAGATAGTGGCTTGAGCCGCAGAGTCTCCAGATGAGCGCATATTGTAAACATATGGCGAAGCGGCTGATGGAAATTGAAGACACAGCACCGAGCTAAAATCTCGAAGCCCTGTTTCAGAAAGACAATTGATACTGATGGCTAGGATCCTCATAGTACGTGCAACAGCTGCCTGCTGACGTAACTGCATATATTCGAACATTGAAGGCGACAAGCTTAAATAATGTTTGAGGGGCGAACGTAGGATACGTTGAGTGTCGATATCTGCTGCGTTTCAGAAACTAGGATTTAGGACAGTAGTCATCGTATGGAACTAACAGCATCCGCACTGTCTACCCGATACTGGTTATACAATTCGGGTGACTCCACGTCCGTCGTTACCAGTCAGGTTGGAGTGAGTGCAGTCCTCAGCACGACGGCCGCATTGGTAGATTGGATTCCTGTTAATAGTAGACTTTGTGCCATCCGCGTCAAGGATGTTTGTTCACTCGGATCCGGCTGCTCTATTTCGGTCGACACATGATTCTGATATAGTAATTCTGGCCGGAGATATGAACGCCCAGGTCGGCCGCCTTAGTGAGACCCAGTCTCGTTTAGATGACAGGTTTGGGACAGGATCACATCGCTCCGATAATGGCAGGCAACTGTTACAGCTGTGCGCTGAGCATAAGTTATCTCTAGCCAGCACCAGCTTTAGGTATCGTGCGCGTCGTTGTTATATTTGGTGTTCTCCTTTTCCAAATCAGGACTGGCCTCAGATAGACCACACAGCTGTTATTTATAGGTGGCGGGGTTCCATTCAGGACTATGGTTCATATTGGAGCATATACTGGGATTCAGATAATGCGTTGGTACGTTATCATTTCGTTCTTATTTTTGCTGGAAAATGACTCAACCGCAAACAGCAACGACTGGCCGTTGAGAATTTAGTCATACCATGGGTAAAGCACAAGTACCAAAGCAGCTTAGAAAGCATAATTAGTAGTTCTCACCCTGAAGATCCTAATCGCTACTGGACCGAGATCGCACAGACCGTTCATGCAACACGGTGGTTCGTGGGCTGAACAAATTGTGGATTTCAGAGAAATCCCTGGAGTTGTTGGAAGCCAGACGGAACGGTAGTTCACATAATAAGTTTAGGAGGTATCCGTGGGAAGTTGAAGTGCAGCCTAATCGGTGATCGTAAAGCTTGGTTAGTGGAAAAAGTTAGGAAAATGGAAATTGCTTTTGCTTCCGGGAACACCGGCAAACACTTTAAGCTTATTCGTGCTACTAGTCCAGGGCGATCCCCTGTCAATGAAGCTATCAACGAGGCATACAGCACACTGCTGCTGGCCCAGGTGGGAAGGCGCTAGTAGGGAACTTGACGCATTTGTTTCAACTCGTTTGGACGATGGAGACCATCATTCCTTGTTGGCGTCACTCGACAATACTTTCCATATTCAAAAAACGAGTCCGGGGCTCTTGCGAAAACCATCGGGGGATTAGTTTGACCCCAGTTATTTCTAGGGTTCTGACATCCATTGCACTTCGTCGATTCACTGCAGCTCGGGAGGCAAACGTTAGGCAAGAACAGGCAGGGTTTCGTTTTGGGTGGGGATATATCGATCAAATTTTTAATCTTCGCCAAATTCTGAAGCAGCGTCATGTATATCGCCGGCCAACAATTGCCGTATTTCTCGTCTATAAGGGTGCGTTCGATTCGGTGGATCGATCTACACTTTTAGGGTCGTTTAAACACAGAGGTGTGCCAACCAAGTATATGGACATAATCTCGACGCTTAATCCCCATACTTCTGTTCAGGTTATGGTTTACAGTGAACTGTGTGATAGTTTCAGAACCAGGAGCGGCGTACGTCAAGGCTGTCCACTTTCACCACTGTTGTTTAACTTCATCATAGACGGAATAATGGAGGATTGTTTCTGACACTCACAAGATGCCAACGTGGGCCTCCTATCTGGTGGTAGACTGACTGACCTTGAATATGCCGATGACAAAATGTTCTTGTTTGAAAATATGGTTTGTGTAAACTGAACATCACTGAGAAGTGATTGCAGTTATCGAATTCTTGCAGACTTTTCAGTCAGCCTCTTTCGTAAGGTAACACTGGACTCGAGTTTTGTTCTTGTTAGAACTTGTCAGCAGTACACATTCATCCCACGACCGGGACTACAATACATCACGCTTTCATGGGCAACCGCGTTTATCACCGCACCATCGATTTCATCTTAGGCAAGGTTGAACTACCATATGCGTACGCTGTCACATTCGCCTGTGGGTAATACTCAGATTGCCCGGTCGCCTCGAGAAGAGAGGACAAGTGTCCTGCTAACTCAGATCAAAAGAGGCTAAGTGGAAAATCTATAGGGATGAGACAGCTGCGATTGTGAATAATGTTCAATTACATAAACAAACAGTTTGTCACGTTGTAGAAATGCAGTATGTGATGGTTGAGTTGCACATTCCGTATGTTAACAAAGCGGTTAATGCGGCGGACAAAACTGTCCAAGTGTTAGGTGGACAGCCACCAAACAGACAATTGCATTCATTTACCTCACCTTTACATTGTTTTCTATTCACATTGTAGCTCACCACTGGTGCTTCATTACTGTGGACTAATCATTTAATCGCATCCATCTGAGCGTTCATCTCCCAACGTGTTTTCTAAGCGATAAACATTCCATCAAGATTTATTTGTCTTCTCAGTTCGAGTCGCGTGATTGAATATACGATTAGCTAATCTGTTCAGCAACTACAGGGACATAACACCGAGACCATCAAAGACTAGAGATGGTCAGTCCATAAAATTGGTCACAAATCAAGAAGCTCCTGATTATCCCGTTAAACAAGGTATGCAGGTGTCATACGCTTAGTTGAAGACATCGCTAGCACTCAAATATCTAGTTAGAAACGCGATCCGCGATGGTAGTGCGGCAAACGATGATGTGCACTTATCCACATTATTTATTTTCACTTATAGTTTATCCATTTTTATTACCCCTTCTTTTTTACAACCTTTTTTTCTGGCATACATCTCACTCCTGTTGCAGTGAAAGACGGCTCGAGCCACAGCATCGTCTGTTAAGTCCACAGGTTGTTTACAAATGGGTGATAATCACAAGCAAAGCCAAACCCTGTTTGTGACTCACAAGATGACGAGACAGACAACTATAAGTCTTAAACAAGACAGGCATTATGAAAGGTGGAGAACCTTGGATATATTATAAGGTGACATTCAGAAACATACCCAAAATAAAATTTGAATATAATTTACGACTGTACAATATACAAATGACCGTAACTCTACGCATGCATATGTGTGAATTTAGTAAAAAGCGCCACGTACCGCAACTGCTTCAAGCCTATGCATCTCCTTAGAACTATCATCCATAACAGCCTGTTTGAATTCAAGCAACCGTTTATCCTGAGACTCCACCAATGTGCCCAACAAGGTTTGTAAATGATTTGTTGACTGAGTGCGAGTTTCCTCATTCCATAACTGGTTTAACGAAGACCGACGTTTGCGTTCTCCTTCGAAGTCACTTTGAATGGTGGTCGCTAGTTCGACCTCCTTGGTTCGTAGCTCATAGGCAAATAAGTCCCTGTTAACAAATGGGTTCACAAAAACTATGAATATAAATACACACAACATACATAACTGCATCGTACTGCAATCGATAATCAGTCCACCATTGTTTCAAGAGTTTTTCTTCAGTTGGATCAACTGGTGTGGGCTGTCTGATAATGAACAGTTTGGCTGAACGATAAACAGAGGACTGTATCACATACTTTTTGCTCTTGGACGAATTCGGGGGTTCTTTCGCGAACGTTTTACTCCTTGCTCGGCAAAAGTCTTCAGATAAGCAGCCAATTTAGACATTGGGGGACTAAAAGCAAAACAAAGGGGTTAAAAAACGCGATAGATCGATAATGAACCTGGTTTAGTGCGTACGTGCACTAAATTAACACCTTCTCAGGTATACGCAACAACACCAGATGCGAAATGAAAATACCGATAATTATGGAGACCGAAAATATATTATACGATAATTACAATTGGTCTCGATTGGCGCTAAACGACACCGATACGCGAAGTAGCTAGGGGCGCTGAGGATCCGACCGTCGAGCGCGCGAGCAAGCCGGAAGAATGTGTATGGCGTCCAAGACGCGCATAGGCCGACAAGCATGCAAACAAACAAATGCGACCGCATGCATCAAGCAGACAGCAGGCAAAGATCCTTAAGGTCTTATGTACAATGTGAGCTAAGATTTTGGGAAGGATTTCACACATCAGACCGGGGGTATCTCTAGGTCACTACACAGCCCCCTCCAGAAGGGTACTGCGAACGCAACCCTTTGATCTACGTGAGGACCAACTGTGGCCAGCCACCCTTGGCCTGGTCTAGTTCATGCTGCGCCAGCTTGCGGACGGTACTGCAACTCCCAGACGTCGCAGGTGGAGGAGCACTAATGCCAACAGTCGCTAGCGAGCTCCTACTCGAGTGTACTCTCTTACGGTGTCAAAACGAATGGGGGACTTAAAAGTTCGCATCTAGAGGTTCTGGGGCTAAACGCAGTGGTCGCATTGCGGTGTTCGTGTTGCAAACGTTGATCGACCCAGGACGTGAGCGCGTGCATGGAAACGAAAAGCGATATAGGTAAGTTTGGGCACATATACAAACGGTAAACTTACCTGGTGAACGTAAGTATGTGGACATGCGGAAAAACGCCTTTTTTTCAAAAACGATTTGCGATATTTTTGGTTTCTCGTAGAGCTGAAGTAGAACAAGACCTAACGAATCCTAGTCATCTGCCAGACGTTTAGGCCAATGCACCCTACGACCCGAACGTGTTACGATGGGTGCTGGCGTTGTCGGCGATGTTGCGTCCGCAGATGACGATGCGCTCGGATGAGGCTGTTCAGCGGAAGTATTGCACGAAATCGTTCCAGTTGCTGTCGGCAGCGGAAGATCCGCGAGGCGCAATGAATGCTGGCAGGAAGTGCGGAGATCGTTCTCCGCACGTTGTGCACCGGCCATAGCGGACGAGTCGATGATGTCGTGGCCAACAAGTGCTGATACGCGTGACAAAGCATCAGCCACAACGTAGTCGCTGCCACAGACGTGTCGTACGTCTGTTGAAAACTGCGAGATGAAATCAAGATGACGCACTTCGCGGGGGGAGTGGCGTTCGGAACGATTACGGAAGGCGTATACCAACGGTTTGTGATCAATGATCACAAATTGGCGATCTTCGAGGGCATACCGAAAGTGACGAACGGCCGAATAGATACCTAGTAACTCACGACCGAACGTTTCGGCGGGTATCAGGCGTCTGGAGAAAAATGAAAGCGGTCTCCAGGTTCCATCGACGAACTGTTGGAGTACGGCACCAACAGATGTGTCGGAAGCGTCTACTGCAATGCTAGTGGTGGCGTTAGCGTCGAAATGGTGCAGCATCACTGCGTCGGCTAGCGCGTCTTTGGTGCGATCGAACGAGTCGACGACTGCTTCTGACAACTCGAAGCTGCCGTTGGAACGGCCACGGAGTAAGTCGGTCAGAGGCTGCATGAGTTGCGCGCAATGCGGAATAAGACGGCGGTAATAGTTAACCATGCCATAAAAACGACGGACAGCAGCGAGCGTTGTAGGGCGCAGAAAGTCGCGAATTGCCAGTACCCTGTCGGTCAGCAGCCGGGTGCCGTGCTGATCGACATGATGCCCCAAGAACTCGATTACTAGCTGACCGAAAACGCATTTATCCGCATTCACAGTGACGTTATACGCTGCAAATCGTTCGAAGAGCAATCGCAGATGATTCTGGTGCTCTTCTTCAGAGGCGCTTGCTACCAAAAGATCGTCGATGTAGGAATGGACAAAGTCCAAACCTCTTGTGACATCGTTGATGAATCGCTGGAACGTTTGAGCAGCGTTTCGGAAACCAAACGGCATGCGCAAAAATGTGAACAAGCCGAATGGTGTAATTACCGCTGTTTTGGCGATCCCGTCTGCGGCGACTGGGATCTGGTGGTAAGCGCGGACCAGATCGATCTTCGAGAGCACACGGGTGACTTTCAGGCTAGCCGTGGTGTCCTGAATATGCGGAATGGATACATATCCGGTAACGTGGCGTTTTTGAGCGCGCGATAATCTTCACATGGACGCCAGTCTCTTGACTTTTTCGGCACCATATGGAGAGGCGAAGCCCAGGGGCTATTCGACGGGCGAATGATGCCAAGCCCGAGCATGTGCTCGAACTCGGCGCGCGCTATCTTCAGCTTATCCGGTGTTAAACGACGGGCTTTAGCGAACACCGGGGGGGCAGTGGTGACGATATGGTGCTGCGTTGCACCAGTCACTGGCGGAAGCGAGGTCGGTTGTTTAAAAACGGTACGAAATTCTTCGACAAGAGAAGCATAGGTATTCATGATGATCGCGCGAAACACGGGACTTATTGGAAACGCGTTGGTCAAAGTCCCGGTAACTGATAAGTTCGTTTTGCAGTCGACTAGCAGGTCGAAATGATCGAGAAGGCCGATGCCAATGATTGGCATTTGGACGTCTGCCACGGTAAAAAGCCATCGGAACGTGCGGCAAAGGCCTAAGTTCAGTGTGCATGAACGCTGGCTATAAACGGTCATTGGCGTACCGTTTGCTGCACGTGAGGTTGACTGCGTCTGCGTAAGTCGTTCGCGAGAATCCGGTGGGAGAACGCTGATCTCTGCACCAGTGTCGATGAGGTAACGAACTCCCGACTCGTGGTCTCGAATGAAAAACAGACGACTTCAGGAGCCACCAACGTCAGTCGCCGCGACATGCTGGCCGGCTAGTTTCCCCGGTCCTTCTAGGAGAAGGAGCAGGGACTGCGGCAGAACCGGGCACGATTACCAAACTACATATGACGTGGAAGCTGTGAAGGCTTCTGGTTGCCTAACTCGGTGGGACTCAGCAGCTGGGCAATGCGTTGACGATCCGAAAGGCCAATACGTTTGATAATGGCCTCTTCAAGCTGCTCGTATGATTTAACGGAGTCTGGATCATCATCATAGACAGTAGTACATCAGTGGTTCACACTGATGCCTAACTCCCACACAACCACGAAGAAAAAGCAAACCCTGTATAGAAAGAAAGAAAAAAAAGGAAAGGGGAGGGGACCCAACCACTAAAAATAGGTACGTCTATATTCAAACATACATCAAGGTGCCTACACCTTGCAAACAAACAACCGAGCTGTAGGTTAGAGTAAGGCATCACCAGTAAGACAGCTTCCTTACGGCTTTCACTGCCCCGCGTCATTAAGTGCACTCAATTCACAAACAACTCGGACAAACAACGACAACATTCAAGCCACTGAACTCGGTTAGCCGCCATCTCACCTAACGTCTCAAGCCACCGACTGTGTGAGTCGCGAGGGCTCCAGCCCGGGAGACTTACCCGATCTACAGTAGCCAACACCCTCGTGAACGATTTCATTGGTCTACGCCAGGTCATCATCTGCCCACCTCACACCTTGCACCAATCGGCCGCAACGTCGGCAAACAGTGCTCGGTGTGTCAAACGACTAGCTGGCATCCTTAGTACATGACCTAACCATCTAAGTCTGTGCAAATGTAAGGACTGAACAAAAGAACTCGTTTGACAATCAGTGTCAAACACCCGCTTCCTAACCTCCTCGTTGCTCACTCGTTGGTGCCACCCGATACGAGCGATTGAACGCAGACATCCGTGGTCAAACACCTGAACACGGTTCACGTCTTCTACACTGAGTGGCTATGTTTCGCTGCCGTATAGTAATACAGCCCTCACTGCTGTCTGATATACGCGACCCTTAAGCTTCAGAGAGATGCCTCTCTGTCACCATAAGTGCCTCAGATTAGTAAACACCGTTCTGGCCTTGAAAATACGCGTCTCTATTTCATTCTCTACACCTCCATCGGCGCCGCTGATGCAGCTTCTCAGGTATACAAACCGGTCAACAACCTCCAGGATTTCATTATCTAAGACTAAATTTACGTAATCACAGCAATCTTGCAGAAGCACTTTGCATTTTGAGGCTGCAAAACGCATTCCGAAGTACTTAACAGAACATGAAATTGCATTTAGCGTTGCTTGAAATTTGTCAATCAGCAACACCTTATCGTCAGCATAATCAAGATCAGTCAGCCTTCAACCAGATAGTATACTACTCACAAGCGACAGTCAGGAACTGAAGGGCAAGCCTCAATGCTAGGAAGACGACGGATCAGAAGCGACCATCGGAATAGTGTGTACGCGCTATGGGGGAAGTGCCACCAGGGCGAATGACAATGTACTGCTACCCAATGTGTGTGAATGCACGTCAGCCGTGCAAATGACTGTACGTGTTCATGGTCCCATGTTCTAACAACCTGTACGGGAGTTCGCGTAATAAGCAACTTTGCAGGCCAAGCGTCTTTTGTAGTCACAACACCAGTATTGAGTAGACAGAGTAGATGCTATCAATTCGGTATTTTGACTACTGTCCTGGAGTCTAGTCGCCGAAATGTGACAGGCATTGAAAATCAACGAGCGCAACGTTCGTGCGAAAGCAGCTCGTTGATCTGTCTGCTTCGGAGTGCAAACTTTGGAAGCACCTACATTAATTCTAAGCCAAAGCAAATGTCGATGGAGGCCGAAGACTTGGTAGTAGGTGGTGAGACGTACCGGATTAGATATGTCCGTTTTGATACCTGTAAATAAATGACTAGAAATGGGAATCAGGAGGTCTGAGAGCTGAATTTGATAGAACAGTGGGAAGCATCACCAGTAACATGTTTTCGCCTGTCCACCCAGCAGATAAAGCGATCCGGCTAATACCACAAGACGATGGATGTGGTATAAACGTAACAACGTTGTGAACATTTATGGTGACATTTGGATTGAAGTACTGTCAGGATGTTTATACTCAGGCAAAACAATTATGGTTCTCAATCAAGGCCTTTGACTAAGAAGTCTGTACCGCAAGGCAGCGGACGGACAGCAATGCACTAGGACTGGTACGTTTTCTAGAAGATGCCAAACTTCTTCCAACTCTCAACGCAGAGAATAAGGAGACTGATTTGTCAGACTTTTTACCTATGAGCCTGCCTAGCATGAGCGACTCTGTCGGTGTGTTCGCCACACTGTCCAGATTACCTCAATAAGTCATCGAGGTGTGTAGGCGGTCATACCGCTTCAAGGTCCATTCTTGATGCAACTAGTACTTTGCATTTGCAGGCAGATGATCTCAAAAAAGCGGACGCGTACAGCGGTGTGATTTGAAACAAGGCGGTTACTCCGAAGCGAACAAGCTTTAATAGAGTGACGCCACCCATAGCTGAGAGCGAAATGACTAATTTGCGTCGCGCAGGGTGGTTCTCCAGGCGACACTGCCGCCGTTTGTGAATTAATGAGCGATTGGATATGAAGAGTCTGTGAAGTACGCATAACCGTAACAGTCGACCACCATTTTCGGTACATCGCACATGGACACCGAACATACTACCCAGTCAATTATCTTCTGGAGTAAGACGAACAAATTGTGCGCTCATAACACCAGCAAGCGCAATGATGTCCAGTTTGTCTCGTAAGAACAAAGATGGCATCGTAGAATGCGGTCTTGTCTGTTGGAGCACATGCGGATATAACAAACAAACTGTCTTTCTGGTTTGTGAAAAGTCGAGGTTTAAAACAGCTGTTTTGGGTAATTCCCATCAAGCATATACAATTACAAGGGATGCATTGAAATTACATAGGGCTGGAATATGGTTATACGTAATGATAATGAACTGCGGTAGTTATACTGGATAAAGCAGATTATGTTAACAAGATGCTCCCTATTTCGTTTGATCAATCGAAGTTCCGAAAGTTGGAATCAGAGAAGGATAAAACATCAACAGAGAGGAGACTATCTAAGACACTTTGCCAGATGAGGCAGACTGAAATGATCGACGAAGTTACTTTTGAGAGAACCAGACTGACAAGTATGATTATTCCAAAACTGTATTGACTCTCCGAAGTCCACAAAGATGGGCTGCCATTTCGGTCGATTGTTGGGATGAACGATTTATTACATCATAACATATCCCAATGGCTAGTTCAAATGCTTGAACCAGTAAGGGCAAGAATAACCTTACTTAGTTTGATCGATACGTTTCAGTGTGTAGACCCGATCAATACTGCTACTTTGGCGAGGTGGTCGGGCTTGTGTACTATTTTGATTCGGGGAGCTACGCTGACAGAGACTCCGGTCCTTTCAGGTTCAACCTTGTCAGACAAGCCAAAGGGGAGCAGTCAGACGAAAAGCAGTTCCAGTCATAGAATTGCATGTCGCACTAGTGACCGCGCAGAAGTGCTTAGGTAGTGAGGCACGATCCTATGGGCATACTGCAGAACTATTTTCACAGTTGTGGCACTGCTGTTTTCCGTATCAGGAAGAAAGGGGCTAGAAAAGTTACTTCCAAACAAAGAGCACTCCGACCGCTTAACGGTTGACCGTGACCGCCGGCGTATTATCCAATACGGTCGAAAAACATGTGGTATCTCCCAAAAGCCTGACGTAGCTTCGAATACATCCACTGCGTGCAGCAGTACTCAGAATCAGACATCATTGTCTTATTCACTGCTTCATCGGGCTAGGCAAGTTCCTCAGTGCCAAGTGAGTCGGACTCTTGAGTCATTGGCTCCGGGTAGGGGCCCCCAAGAAAATCCTACATCCTGTTGTCTCGCAGGTCAGACTTTTGAGTCAGAGACTCGGGGTGGGTCATTCAAGTCAACCACCTTCCGCGACATAAAGGACCAGGAAGTATCAGAAGTTATCGTTCTCTCGACAGTGACATTACTAACCGATCACGACTTTACCCTACTATTTCACCCTCCATGTCTTCTACTTTCCACGTACCTTCGGGCGATAATTGCTTTCTGAGGCCAAGACAACTGGTAAACATTGGCGCCCTCAGTGTCCGCACTCTCTGACAAGTCGGTCCGCAAGCTGCTTTGGCTAGTACTCTCTCAAGTCTAGAGCTTGATGTGTGCTGTGTGTCGGAGATGCGAGTCTACGATTCTAACACGGTTATCCATCTGAGCTCACCTCTAGACAACTGTCGATCCAAAAGCTTCTACCTCAGGGTTTCTGGTGACGCTGAAGCTGAATTTCGTGGTCAGACTGGAGTGGGAGTCGCACTGAGTTCCAAAGCGGAGCAATGCTTGCTCGATTGGATCCCAGTGAACAGTCACTTGTGCGCTGTCAGATTCAATACATCGGTAAAATTCTGTCGACGCAAATCAGAAAGACGTTGTGTATTCATTATATCGGCGTACGTCCCGACGGACAGCTGTTCGGATGCTACCAAGGATGCGTTCTATGACGCTCTCGTTGACCTTCTGAGGCAAACTAAACACTCAGACATCATCATACTAGCGGGCGATTTGAATGCTCAGCTTGGTCGTCTTTCTCCGGATGAGAAGCGGCTAGGAGGTGTGTTTGGCGTTCGGGTACAACGCAGTGATAATGGCGAAAGACTGCTGCAGCTGTGCGCATCCCACGGTCTGTATATTTCGAGCACGGCATTCCAACACAGAAAAAAGCACTGTGTTACTTGGAGACCTCCGTGTGCCTCCCAACCGTGGACACAGTTGGATCATACAGCAGTTAGTTACAGGTGGCGCCACTCTGTTAAGGACTGTCGTGCCTTTTGGAGCAACCACCTGGACTCGGACCATGCTGTTGTGCGTGCCCGTTTTGTTTTGTCATTTGCCCAAAGGACCTACGCTCGTAAATGCAATGTGGTTAACTGGCATTCGAGCGATGAGGATGTAAAGAACGCTTACCAAAAGGAGTTGGTGAAGAAGTTGCCCAGTTCGAGTCAGGTAAGTGATCTTAACAAACACCGGGAACAAATCGCCGAAGCTATGAAAACATGCTGTGAACAGGCATGTTCAGAAGGAGCTGTTCAGTTTCGACAGAATTGGATTTCCGTCACGTCGATAAACCTCATGAACAAGCGTTGCTCGATCCCACCTGGTTCAGAATATGATGACGGCCGTGGAGAACTTAAACGCAAGCTGACTAAAAGCTTGCGCATAGACCGTGAGCACTACCTTGTCGAACAATCGAAAGATCCTTTTTGTCTGGGAATAGCAGAAGGCCTTTTTCCCTGATCCTTGGTTGTACTGGTCATCGAGTCGGTGTAAGCGAGACCATATGTGGAAAAGATGGTTCACTTATCACCAGTCAATCGCGCCGACTTGACATGTGGGCTGAACATTTTGAAGAGCAGTTCAGCTGGTCTGAACCAGATCATGTGGACGACGGGACACGAATGGTCAGTTAGTGCGTTCCAGACGGCCCTCCATCGGAAGCAGAAGTGGCTCTGGAGCTCAAGTTATTGAAGCGTAATAAGGCTCCTGGTCCGGACCTCCTCCCTCCTTCTGGTTTCAAGGATGGTGGAGAGAGGTTGATATCAGAACTGACAAAACTCCCCCAGACAAGTTGGGAAACTGAATAGTTGACTCGCGATTGGTACCTGTCAACAGTCAACCCCATTTTCAAAAAGGGGGCCCGAAGTCTACGTGACAACCACGGAGGCAACAGTTTGATGTCCAAGTTGCTTACTGGCCTCATTTTACATCATCACACTAAGCCCAGAGAAAGCCAGATACGCGAAGAACAGACAGGATTCCAATTCGGTCGAGGGTGCGCTGGTCATATTTTTACTTTGCGACGGATTTTGGAACATCAGCACTGCTACAGACAGCCGACAGTCGTGGTCATTTTGGATCTAAAGACTGCTTTCGATTCAGTTGCTCGTAACGTTCTCTGGAGCTGTCTCCGTCGCAAGGGAGTACCAGAGAAATACGTGAATCTATTGAGATCACTGTATGCTCACTCTGCAAGTAGTATGAGAGTTTATGGACAACTGTCTCGGGCGTTCATCACTTCTAGTGATGTTCGTCA
>JTDE01004198.1:8380-18557 GCA_014338405.1 Paragonimus skrjabini miyazakii
TTCCGCAAGACAGACTTTGTGTCCATGGAGGAATTTCTAATTTCCGGACTGCGGTCCCAAAACTGTAACTCAATAGATTAACACTAGGAGCAGATGGGAACAATGCTGAGCAGATCAATGAACAGAAGTGTTTCACATTCCTCACTGAAACTCAGTCGGCTAAAATCACGTATACGCAGCAGAACTATGGAAACCATTGGAAGGGAACAGGCTGTGTGGGACCGAAGCCCCCTCACACAGAGTTCTCATGACTGTGTAGCATATTTTCGGGTTCGAAACATTTGTTAAGAACAATGCAAGAGGGACACAACAGGGTTTTGTAGACTGCTGCCTAGTGATCAACCTAGAAAGATTTTGCCGCCATATACTTCGCGCGACTCAGGGTAAGCCAGGAGTCAGGTTCGAAGGTTAGATGACCAACTCACCGATAGCAGTGGGGAGGCAGCACACCTGCTAGCCGAACACTACGTCAGAGTGTTTTCCTGTTCGTGACCAGGAATGGCCAACGACCCACATGCTCCCCTCCTAACAGAGTACGTGGAGCAGTGCCTCGGTCTCTTGAACTTCACGACCGCACATGCGGAACGTAAACTGTTGAATGTAACGGTGTGGAAATCCCCAGATTATGAATAGATTGCATTAACAACGCTGAAAAATGTGCATACGTCTCGTCGCGACCATTATTGGCATAATTCAGTCGGTTTCTGAGGATAGGGAAAGTACCGATTGGATGAAAACAAATACAGTGTCTCTAACATGCATCAGTGAATCGTTTCGCCCCCAAAACGACTATCCAGTGGTGTTGCTATTAGTGACTTGCAAAGTTATGTAAAACCTGATTGACGACGCTATACGGGACTTTTAAAGCGTATGGTGTGTCTGCACACGCCTCAGCAGTGCCTTTGTGCAACTAGATCAGACCAGTGAAACCACATCGAGGCAAGGAACTGATGGTCGACTGCCATTGGCGTTAGCCTACCCAAGGATGTTGCTTTCTTTGATTTCTCCAAGATAGTCATATCTCCCGACCTTTACTGCTACCTTGGCGAGGTGGTCGGGCTTGTGTACTGTTTTGAGCCGGCGGGCTATACTGACTAGGATTTCGGTCAGTTACACAGGATTGTATGTCGCACTACTTACCGCATAGGAGTGCTTAGGTAGTGAGGCACGATCCTATGGGCATACAGCAGAACTATTTTCATAGTTGCGGCACTACTGTCTTCCGTATCAGGAAGAAGGGGGTTAGAAAAGGTACAATCAAACAAAGAGCACTCCGATCGCCCAACGGTTGACCGTGACCGTCGGCGAATTATCCAATACGGTCGAAAAACATTTGTTATCTCTCAAAAGCCTGATGTAACTTCGGGTATATCCACTGCGCACAGCAGTGCTCAGAATGAGACATCATTGCGCTATTCACTGCGCCCTCGGGCAAGGCAAGCCCCCCACTGCAAAGTGAGTCAGACTCTTGAGTCAATGACTCCGGGTGGGATCCCACAAGAAAACCTTATATCCTGTTTTCTCGCAGGTCAGACTTTTGAGTCAGAGACTTGGCGTGGGGTCCCTCAAATCAACCCCCTTCCCCGGCATAAACGACCGAGAAGCATCAGAAGTTATCGTTCTCTCGATAGTGACATTACTAACCGACATCGACTTTCTCCTACTGTTTTACCCCTTATTCATTCTGCCTTCCATATACCTTCGGGCGATAATTGTTTTCTGAGGCCAAATCAACTGGTAAACATGGGCGCCTTCAATGTCAGCACTCTCCGACAAGTCGGTCAGCAAGCTGCTCTAGCAAGTACTCTCTCTCCCAGGTCTGGAACTTAATGTGTGCTGTGTGTCGGAGACGCAAGTCTACAATTCTAACACGGTTATCCACTTGAACTCACCTCTAGATAACTTGATCCAAGCGCTTTTATCTCAGGGTTTATGGCGACGCTGAAGCTGCATCTCGCGGTCAAGCTGGGGTGGGAGTCGCACTGAGTTCCAGAGCGGAGCAATGCTTGCTCGATTGGATCCCAATGAACAGTCCCGTGTGCGCTGTCAGACTCCATACAGCGGTAAAAGTCTGTCGACGCATATCAGAAAGACGTTGTTTATTCATTATGTCGGCGTACGCTCCGACGGACAGCTGTTCGGATGCTGCTAAAGATGTGTTCTGTGACGCTCTCGTTGACCTTCTGAGGCAAACTAAACACTCAGACATCATCATACTAGCGGGCGATTTTAATGCTCAGCTTGGTCGTCTTTCTTCGGACAAGAAGCGGTTGTGAGGTATGTTTGGTGTCCGGGCACAGTGCACTAACAACGGCGAAAGACTGCTGCAGCTGTGCGCATCCCACGGTCTGTATATTTCGAGCACCGCATTCCAACACAGGAAGAAGCAATGTGTTGCACGGAGACCTCCGTGTGCTTCCCAATCGTGAACACAGTTAGATCATATAGCAGTTAGTTACAGGTGGCGCCACTCTGTTGAGGACTGTCGTGCCTTTTGGAGCAACCACCTGGACTCAGACCATGCTGTTGTGCGTGCCCGTTTCATTTAGTCATTTGCCCAGAGGGCCTACGCTCATAAATGCAAGGTGCTTAACTTGCATTCGAGCGATGAGGATGTAGGGAACGCCTATCAAAAGGCGTTGGTGAAGAAGTTGCCCAGTTCGAGTCAGACGAAGCATCCTAACGAACATTGGGAACAAATTGTCGAAGCTATGAAAGCATACTGTAAACAGGCAGTTCCGAAGGAGCTGTTCAGCTGCCACAGAACCGGATTTCCGTCACGTCGATAAACCTCCTGAACAAGCGTCGCTCGATCTCACCTGGTTCTGAATATGATGATGATCGTCGAGAACTTGAACGCAAGCTGACTACAAGCTTGCGCGAACACCCGGGGTAGCGGTAAAACAGTAGGAGAAAGTCGATGTCGGTTAGTAATGTCACTATCGAGAGAACGATAACTTCTGATGCTTCTCGGTCGTTTATGCCGGGGAAGGGGGTTGATTTGAGGGACCCCACGCCAAGTCTCTGACTCAAAAGTCTGACCTGCGAGAAAACAGGATATAAGGTTTTCTTGTGGGATCCCACCCGGAGTCATTGACTCAAGAGTCTGACTCACTTTGCAGTGGGGGGGCTTGCCTTGCCCGAGGGCGCAGTGAATAGCGCAATGATGTCTCATTCTGAGCACTGCTGTGCGCAGTGGATATACCCGAAGTTACATCAGGCTTTTGAGAGATAACAAATGTTTTTCGACCGTATTGGATAATTCGCCGACGGTCACGGTCAACCGTTGGGCGATCGGAGTGCTCTTTGTTTGATTGTACCTTTTCTAACCCCCTTCTTCCTGATACGGAAGACAGTAGTGCCGCAACTATGAAAATAGTTCTGCTGTATGCCCATAGGATCGTGCCTCACTACCTAAGCACTCCTATGCGGTCAGTAGTGCGATATACAATCCTATGAGTGTAACTGCTTCTCGTCTGACTGCTCCCCTTTGGCCTGTCTGGCAAGGTTGCACCTGGAAGGACCGGACTCCTAGTCAGCATAGCCCGCCGGATCAAAACAGTACACAAACCCGACCACCTCGCCAAGATAGCAGTATCGGCTTTTGTCAGTTAGAAAACGAGGCATGTGATCTATAACGTAAGGAATGGAAACGGTAGATTACGATAATATATGGAGGTATCAGTATGTTAGGGACGAGAACACTATGATTTAGAAATAAAATATTACATCAACCCGGTCTCTCTTATTTTGTCGTTACTCACTGGCTTTATTTCACGATGGCCCACTAATCCGGGGAAAATTAAGACGTGTGGAGCGCACAGGATTCCGACCTGATCGACAGTTCGTCGATCACACTTTTACCCCGGGACAGATTTTTGAGCGTCGGCATTCTTATAGGTAGCCGATGGCAAAGGCTACCCTCGATTAGCTTAATCTTAGCGTGCTGTTGAACCGTCTTTTTCACAAGGGGATTCCAAAAAATGTGAGTCCTGTGAGATAACTGCACGTTCACTATGCAGGCAAGTTGAAATATTATGGACAAATGTTTAGGGTGTTCGATCTCCCCCTTTCTGTTCACGTTTGTCATGGACTGCATTCTGGAGTGTACTCCTGAGGAATTTTAAGAGCTTGGTGTTGAGTTTCTTCCTGGCACTAGGTTGACTGACGTGAAGTACGCGGATGGTATTGTCTTGCTCAGCCCCTCAGCCGAAGACGTGCAGACCATGCCAAACAAAGTGATTGACCAGACTGGTTTATATGAAACGCACTTTCAAATTACAAAGTGCCGTTTCAGGACTGGGACATTCTCATCCCCATGTTCTTCATTACGGGCCAATGTGGCAGTTTTAAGCATCTACGAGAACCACTAATGCGTCGCTGTCTCTGATGGTGATGGTTATTACTGACAATCCGCTTTAGACAGGTCAGTTTCAAATACTTGGATAGCACTATCTCGTCAACCAATGCAACACCAGCGAGGGCTGGTGTTGCCTTTGCCAACTTGCATAATTCCTAAAGGATGGGTATTTAATGGCTATATGCTTCCTATTTTGCTCTATGGTTCGGAAACCCGGCCCGTTCGCAACAGATATGAACAGACTTGCTGCATTTGCCCATCCTTGTCTCCACCAGTTGTTTCAAATCAGGTGAACTGATCGTCTGAGCAACGCAGCTATTTGCCGGCGCGTATTGTGGAATACTCGGAATATGCGATTAACTGGTCAACTGATTAAGTCGCACAGTCTGCAGTGCGTGGATTACGTACTGAACAAGGCAGCTGAACGTTTTACGCACCGGAGTGCGCTTTTGGGTAAAAACGTGTGTTTGTCTTGCAACGAGGTAGTCACGAAACGTGAGGACTTTGACTTTTCCTTTGATCTTGGTGGGTAGTTATCGCTTGTTCTGTTGGGGATCCTGGTTATCACTGAAGTCGTTGGCTATAAACACCATCAGAGCTGGCAGTGTGCCGCATTCGATAGTACAACTACATTCATGCCACTCCTAGTTCTTCCGTCTAGTTTTCTTTTATCAGTTCTTTTCCCTTTTCGCAAAAAGCATTTCTAATTTTTCCCACCTCACGGCTACGACGAGCGACGGCTTGACTCACTGTGCTTTCTGGTTGTGTTTGAGGTCACAACTGAATGAAGGATCACTGGTGTATGTTCTTACGCTGCAAACCGCTCGTAATAGCGGCATCACGATGCTATCCAGTTGTGATAACTTTCAAATTGCTATATTCTACTGATTGTTTTAGTTTCTGAGGATGACTATCGAGACTCTGGCCGACCCATTGTTTGTGCAATGCTTGAAGGTGACGCAATATTTTTACAATTTGTATAGGTTGTCCCGAGGGTTTATATAGCCGATTCAGAGCTAGGGCACAGCAGCACACATACACAGCACACACAAATATGTAGTTAGTTAGATTATCCATTTTGATGCAGGGAGTTTGCAAACGTTATGTGACAGTAGGACCATTGTTTCGAGGCCGTTGCACAACTCGGTTAAGCGCCAAATGGATTCTGTCGTAAGAACTGTTCCATCTGGATAATACTTATGAATCATAATATGATTGAAACAAATGTGGCTATTCAGCCACACGGAAATTGAGAAGACTTAAGACTTATGAGAACGATCTTGTTTCTCTTACAATTGAAGTGATCGCGGAAAAGAAGAAAACTTATACGTTTCTCAAAATAAAATAGTGTATTAACAGCAACGACGTTAAAATTACGGTTTACCACATTAATCACTCCTTGTGTAAGTTCTGACAGGATGACAGCCCGTTCTCTGAAGATTACACAATCACTGGAGTTAAAGCACCGAACTTTTGTCAAAGAATTGTGCAAGATCGCTTGATAATCCTTTTTCTGACCGGCGGTTCCGTCAGTTTAAAACCATCGACTGTAATGCATGGCCCTGATACATCGCTTTAGAGACCACTTTGGTATTGCTCGAATTACCTCCTAGATGCTTTGATTCGCTTCATCTTCAAAGTCTACTGCTACGATAAGAGTTCCGACTGGCATCTACGAACCAATCAGTTGGGAAAAAGTTTCTGTCGGTCTAGTGCTTGTCCTTTACATATACTTAATATCGAAGTCCTAGCTGAGTAGCGTTGTAGTGCATAGTTGAAGACGACTGATTTTACAGTTGAGGTAGCCCTTCTTCAACCCGAAGACATTGCGGAAACTTGTGATCCACCGGAGAAATTAAATGGCGGTCGGTGAACCTCTTGTAGAAAGGCTTCACGGCAAAAGTGATGGTAGGTGTTCTTATTTCAGTTTGGTCCCCATTTTCCCCTGCTGACGTTAGAGAACCGTCAGCATAAACAGCTGCTTCCTGTAAGCCATCATGGCGAAGGTGTGAGGTGACAGTCTCAACCCCAGTTTCGGTGCCCTGTGCGATTACAATTTGGTGACCGGAATCGAAATGTGCCTGCGGATTGCCCGAGTTGAGGGCCAACTTCGCTTCGTCGGCTGTGTCTTGACGCTCAGTAGACCAGTTCCTTGGGATGTCCCTTGTCGACGATTTCTTCAACAGCGTTCGATCGCAATGCACGGCAAGCAAAAGTGTACCATGGTTACTGATAAGATTCAACAATGAACGCGTAGTTGATACTTCGATTGATTGAATTTCGTCGGTAAAAGTCTGACCGTTGTGGGATCCGGATGGAAACCTTTGTGACGGGCGATAAACGTCGCGTATTTGATTGAGTGCATGCGCACATTTCTCTTCCGGCGAATTCGGGGACTGCAGTCTGTTGTGTGCCGATTGCTCTAATCCAAACGTTGTATCGGTTGTGATTCGTCGCTTATGTCCACAAGAATGTTACTGTACCTAGAGCATCGGGAAACAGCGTGTCGGTGCTATTTTGGGATGTTGCCGTTGTAGTCTTCACTCTATTTGAATATCATTGGTACTCGTAACTTTGTAGACCAGTTCTTTGGACGTCCTCAAGACATCACTCGAAACGTTGAGGACATTGTGAGTGGCTTGCTTCACAACAGGTCGATCTATTTCGTTCAAAGTCCCGGTCGAAATGGCCAATATTGGCAAAGGCGTCCGGCTGTGGTCGAACCGGAATGCAGTTGGAAGAGCATACTATACTTCCACCTGGTGGTGTAGTCGGCCAGGAATGACAAGGGCGGAGTTTGGTCGGCGAACAGACAGTCGGACTCTGAATCTTAATTGACGCTGCAGCGACACTTAGTTTCTTGCATGACATCAATCTTGCTTGTGTCCTAGACATGTTCATTTCTGACATTTTTGTTTATAAAATGGACACACGTAACGCTTCGCTCATTGTTATTATGGGCCGATCGGCCGCGCTGCACCGTATCAGTATGGCCAGATCACACCCGTTAAATACCTAGATACGCTGAAGGCTTTGTCGGACGCTCGATAGTGACTACATGATGTTTGAGGTTCACCAACCTATGACATTTGGTGGTGTTCATCTGTAGTATCGTCTTAGCATCCTGTTCCATCTTGTTTAGGATGCGAGTGTTCACATTTGCCGTTGATTGGAGACTGCAGATAGCCTTTGATTGGGTTATTATTTAAAGAGGAAAGTCTGTGCCGCTAACACTTCCTGCTGCCGTTTCCAATGCAGATGGCAAACTTATTTGATTGACTTTTGATCAGCTACGGGCACTGATGACGACGCATATTCGACTGATTGATTTATTTTCTATGATCAACTAATTCTGTTTTGGCACATCAGCCTGAAATCACCATTGTGACTGGAGATGGCCACATCATCTTGTCCCTGGTATTTTCGGTACCTTTGTGCGGTTTATTTTCATTAAAATCTTTTCAGACAAAATTTAATGTACAGCTTTCTAGTAGCGTTTGTTTTTTTATCATGAAAAATGGTTGGTACCATCTCTTCTATGTGAAAGATTACTAAAAGATGAAGTGACCATACAATTTTATTGCAGAGCGTATGTGTGACCCTGCGCGAAGGTAGACCTACTCGTATAGTACTGCATCCCCCCCTTAATCACGACGTGATGGTAACTTGTAGCTTGTTGTCATATTTTGTTGTCACACTAAACTTAGCGCACATACTTAGAATTTACTATGCCGCTCAATAAATGAATGTAGCGTGTAAACCTTGAATATTACCATGATGCAATAAGTGGAAACATCCAGCCAGCAGGCAGTGCCTATGAGCACGATTGTTGCCTGCGTGTTTAGCCTTTCCTGAGCAACACTAATATAACCACCCAAAATTACTATATTGTAGTGCGTTTCTTGTGGTTATGTTTACGTATATGTTCTCAGCAAAAAGTAATACTATGAGCTGTCTTGATAGCCTCTGGTATAACCTACTAAATTACCGCATGCGGTATTCGTCAGTCCAGTGTTTTATTTCGGTGAACCTGAATGGTTGCATTCTAACCACGCTGGGTATCGTTTTGTGATGGATTATTTAAGAGACCATCGTTGTCAGACTTTTCGAATCATTAGTAGAAGCAACTTTAATATACGCTAACTATCACACTGTCCAGAAAGAACTGTTGTGATTTTCAGATTATCGTTGACTTGAAATATTGTCTTCAGTGTGTTCAGTGGTAATTCCGTAGAATGATTCCTTCGTTTATCTCGTTAAACATTTTACGTCTTCTTCAGTTGTTTCAGCTGAACCGAGTGTCGTGAATCATGAGTGAACAAGCGAACGGAACAAGTATCTCTACTGCTCAATCCTCTTCTCTCTTTAGACCTTCGGTACTCACAGTACAATCTAAGCCCGTCTATCCGACTAATGGTGTATGCTATTCCGAAGCCCCTTTTTCCGGTACTTCACTGAGCAATACTCCTACGAATATCTCAGAAACCTCGTTGACACAAAAACCACCAGTTGCAACAGCAGAGGATGAGGCCGTTCCTACCGGATACGTGTTTGGATCCGATATCTCATCAAGGGTTATCAACGCTGATGTCTCTCATGGGGCATCTTCTGACCTTTGGAACCTTTCTTCTGATCAGAATTCTACTTCCTCTTCTGTGTTCACCACCCTGGCCAATGCCGTTTTGTCCAAACAGTCTGAGGTACCATCTGAAACTCTTGAAACTTCGGCCAATAAGGTAACTGAGGATCAAAAACAGGCAGCTGTACATCTCAATCAAGTAAACGTCGTTACTGGAGAAGAAGACGAAACGCCTGTTTTCCGACAGTACTGTCGTGCATATGTGTTTGACACTGACAAACAAAAGTGGAGTAGCCTTGGTGCCTGTCACTTTCATTTAAACGATACTTCTACAGACCAACGTGCTACGGTCAGTAGTGGTTCTCCTAGTTGTCGATCTCGTGTTGTCGTCCGTTTGACTTCAACAAGAAAAGTCATCAGCAACACTCCAGTGTGGTCCACGATGCCTGTTGCTCTTGTGAATTCTCGGAACCTTCGCATCGGTGCCATAAGTGAAGATGGTGAACACATCAAAAGTTACTTGTTCGCTTTTCCGAGCGATGAACTGGCGACGAACGTTTTCGAGGCAATCAACGCGCGTAAGCGAAAATTGACCGATAAATTACTCATTAAACCGGAAGGAGACTGTGTTTTAAGTGGCCGAAAACGACATATTGATAGTTCCACTGAAGCTTCAGCGGCCAAGTTAGTGGTCACCTCACAGTCAAAGTGCAGCGATTCGGCTCGGTCTAACTTGTCTCAGTTACCGACATCTCCCAAACTGACGAATTCGCAAACCAGCTCTCTTTCTAAGTCCAGTTTATTTCGACCTTCGGTCCTAAATGCCAATGTTCCGGTCGTTGATACAACGACTCATAACTATTTGCACAGCACAAGCGGTGTTCAGTTCCGACAGTCGGCTCTTGATATCGTGGTTCAACGTCTGAAGGATGATCAGGCGCCAATAGCTTCCGAGTCAGAATATTCACTGGCGACAGTAACTTCAAAAGATGACAAACTCGCAGCACCGTGTTCGTTTACTGTTGGACCCGAAAACCCCCTTTTGAATACTGCTCTAGGAGGGTCTGCAAACCACGAGTTTGTTTTCGGTCACAACGTTGCCGAGCGTGTTACACATTCTATTTCGGGGAGTGAAAAATCAACTACGACTTCCAACCTTGCCGGTGAAAGCGATGCTGATGAGACGGATCACGTGACTGAACCTCCTTGTGAGCTTACATTGACTAATTCGGCTTGTG
>JTDE01004198.1:38829-49863 GCA_014338405.1 Paragonimus skrjabini miyazakii
TCTATAGAAACTATTTTTGCGATCTAACCTGAAATTTCATACTAACATGAGTAGAGAAGGTCTGCAACAAAGAAGTTGCAAATCGACTTGAGAGGAACACTTTGGAACGTCGTTGTAAGCAAGTTGGCTGAACCAACAGGAAGTCATGAACTAGCTCAACCCTAAGGCTAACCTCTAAACAGTTGGAAAAAAACACCTGGATCTGTAAAAGCATCAAAACCTTCATCGTACTTCGTGCTACAAACAGTTTCATGGGAACACTGGTAGATGCAAGCATTTCCTATTGACTCGTCAGTACCAGATTCACAATAACACGGGTGTTTTTTTAATAGCAAACAACTAGAAGGGTGGATAATCAATAAGCGCGTTTGAATAGGTCATTGAGTCTAGGAAAGGGTCAAATTCACGAACAATTATTTCTGAACACAGAGAGCTGGCTTGAGTCGGTTGATTGCGATTGCTTCGGCAAATCGTACGAATCTTGGGTTAGAATGACGTAACGGGACTCTGAATGCACATGATGGATCCATAACGTGATCAGTGGTCAGGACGTGTCTAGCGACTGGGGAAGCTGGCTGTTCACGTGTTTCAACAACATTGCCGTTCTCCAGTAATACGGACCTCTGCGCCCATTTAGATAAATGTTCATTCATTCTGGAGCTCAAGCATCTCTCGGTTCTGCCTATGTAACTTTCTCCGCAGTTACATACAACTTGGTAGATACAATGTGAAGTGACACCGATAGGCTGATCTCCTTTGACTGAAGGCACCAGTAGCTTCTGAGTCCGAGCGATTACATGGAGTTCAGCTGCATTGAAAGTTCGCTTGATCGAATTCCTCAACCGTTTTGTTGTTTGGTGCATGATATAATCACCCTTAAAAGGCAGCTCTATATAGACCTTTTTCTCTAGAGTGACCAACTCTTCGGATGATACTTTTTGTCTACTGTGCCTGTCTATGAACCTTTTGGGATAACCATTTGGCTGTAGGGCAGAAGTAATCAAATCTAGCTCTTCCACAAGACTGTCATGCGTACAGATTCGTGTTGCTCGTGTAAAAAGCGTATTCACTAATGTTCGTTTATGTTGGACCGGTGTGAAGCTGCTGAAGTTTAATTATTGACCGGACCACGTGGATTTTCTACAGACAGTTCTTTTAACCGAGCCATTGTCTCGACGACTTATGAGTATATCTAGAAATGGCAGACAGTTGTTGACCTCAAATTCACAAGTAACCTTCAAGTTAGGGTGACAACTATTTAGACGTGACACCAGGTTATCTATCACCTGTTTACATCGACTGAATATTAATGTGTCGTCGACATAACGCTTGTAGTATTGTAGCGAAAAGGCGTCCAGTAAAGCACAATCTTTGTTGTCCAACACACTAGTTCACATGCTATGCGCGCGCTCGCGTTTATGAGTCAGCATTCCAGTCCACAACACCCCTAGGTTTCCGATCACGCGTCGTGTGCACCTCTGCCCGGTTTAGGTGTGTGATCGGCGCCGTCTATCGGGGGGTTTTCCGCCTACCATTCTTCGTCCATTGGTCCGATTCCGTTGAACGATGGCTCGTCCGGTCGCTCGTGTTGTTCTCCATCTATCCACAATGGGCTTTGATCGTATTCCACGGTGGTGTCGAGATATTCCCCTGAGTGTTGGAATAATCGAGCCTCCGATTTCGTTGTCCATTCTATTTTGCCTGCCATGTCTTGCTCGTTGGTCCGATCCGGTCGAGCGATGACTCATCCGACTGCCCCCATTGTCCGCCATCCGATCGTTGAGGGTTTGTGGACGTGCCTGCCTTCCGCGTTGAGGTACTCCGCCGAGTGTTTGAATACTCGCATCTCCGGCCTGGCAATCTACCGCACTCACCCCTCCTTTAAGGAACTTGCCGCGACTTTACCAGGGTGCCAAGTGTACACCGTTAATCCATCGCCCACGAGGACCTTGGTTGATTTGGAAACTCGTATTCTTGCGGCTCATGATGGTGAATGGTCCATTTCACCGCCTTCTAAATTTTCCTGCCCCGGGTGCGGATGTTTCTGGCCGGCCTTCATGTTTGCACGATCAAAGTATGAGCCGTCTTGTAACCTTCAAACTGTTACCACCAACGAGAAAGATCTTCGCCTAGGGAAAAATCAAACTTTGTTTTAGGGCAAAACATGAGCCTTTTTAATAAGTGCTGCAGCGGAGTTCCCTCGCTATCAAAGCTAGACTGTGGCAACATAAAATCATCGTCTTAGCTGTTACCGAGACTCTCAATGGAAACAAGTCTCCTTCATAGCAGGGTGACGTACGTCCTCTGAGTGCCTATTCATTGAAAACAATCTACTAACCTTCACACCCAGCGTGGTGCTTGTAGCAAGATCATCGGTTTATAATACCTAACGAAGACGCCTGAAAAGAAAGGGATTTATGTTGGCCTAAAAGCACGCAGTTCAGTTCGCTGCGACTGGAATCGCAGGCTCACGGCAGTTATCCACCCATTAGTATGTTTTAACAGCCGCTGATCCAGTCACCCCTTTCCCAACACAACCCTGTTTCTAAGACCTGTAAAACCTGGAGACCTGGGTTCTGACTCCATACAAGGTTCCCGAAAAGTTTAAGGAACCCACATACAAGGACCCAACACATATTCCACTACGAACAATAACTATAGCAATTCTCTACTACTCTAGTTAGAGCAGCGTTGTCGTTGAACTTTCATTATTCAAAATTTCATTTATGCCAAGGTGTATAAAACCCTCCTTTGGAAATATTGTGATGGGTTACCAAATCGGAGGTGCGAGCATTTCGATTCTTGGTAGAATACCTCAACGCGGCGGTGAAGTGTGTCTAAAAGCCCACAGCGAGCGGATCGCGAACAACACGGGCGACAGAAGGAGTGATGTGTTGTGGACCGGAGTTCTGATTCATAAACGCGAGCGCGCGCGTGGCATGGTAATCAGCGAATTGGACAATAAAGACTGTGTCTTACTGAACGCCTTCTCATTACAATATGTTCCACCTCTGATTGCCAAGTGTAATGTGTTAACATTAACAGTACACTCCTTTTCCGTATATGTTCGTCCTACGTCTAAGGCAAAGCTGAAGAAGCGTTCTACACACGAATACTCGCGACGACAGAGTCGTGCTAACAGCTTCCTGTTCTAAAGTATCTTCCACATTCCTGATGAGTCGCGGTCGCACCTTCATACTCTCACGGTCATCTGTCTGGATGTGGAGGCCAGCTTTCTTAAACATATCCATGATTGACGTCGTTTTTTCTCCGGAGTAACACCCAGGCCCTTCGGTGAGTCCTGAAATGGAGGTGAAAGATTCATTTACTCGAGTAACTGTGTTGGAGTAATGGCTTCCATGGTGGATCTTCAATTATCCAAATCTGGGTTTCGAGCTCAGTGAAAATCTCATCATAAATGCGGCTCAGCAGATTCCAACATAGTCATGAATGAATTAACCCACACACAGGTACTGTTCCCGTTCAACTTTTCATCACCGACTCCTTAAAATGTTGGTACATAAGCGCTGGAGACACATCCATACACCCGAGAGCATTCTCTTACATTTTATGGTCCCATATACTCACAACCGAGGGATCGTATCCAGCCACTTCTTGTTTAGCTTCTAAACCTGAAGTTAATAAACTGACAGTGTTTCGAGTCGTAAGAACCTCTGTTATACACGATAGTATATTCCTTTTTCCACATACCTGGATAAATAATGTTCAGCTAACCAATTTCGCGTTAGCAAGTCAATCTAAGTCAAGAAATTGTTTTATGTACTTTTGGGGGTAAACCTCCAGCAATTACGCAACATATATTCGGAAAACAGAGCAGTAATATAGAATGTTAGTTCAGTTTTATGATCAAAGCTGTTGAAAAAATATCGAGAATAATAAGAAAATATGCAAACGTGGTATATGCACTCTGTGATACCTCACTTTGGTCATCATGCTTACTTATTACACCAGATCCTACTGCATATATTTGTTTGACCTGATACAATCTAGATGCAGCACAGTTATGGATAAATCCTGTTGAGTTTTTGTGCGGTTAAACGAATCGAGACGAACTGTTTTGAAGAACAGTTTGCAAATAAAGAATATATTGCCGGTGCATGTGCATGGAATAAAACCATAATACTGGAGTACGGAAAACAAGCGCGCTGTCTGGAGTCGTACATGTGAGTGCGCTGGGTACCCGTCGGTATCTTTACTCGTTCAAACAAATGTTTAAACGCATGCAATGTTTTGTGGTGAAAATGGTATGGATGCTAAACAGCAATTAAACATAGCCGGTAATAAATAATTAGGGCCGCAATGGAGCTCCTCATCTAGACAGCAACCAGAGAATTGACTTTGACATTGTAGCCACTAGCCGAAACCGTTGACGTTTGCATGGAAGTCTCAATTTACTCGTACCACAAAGCTCGTATCGACGGTTGATGAGAGAAGAAAGGGGACGACTGAGGATGATTGGAAGTTGGTAGCCGGGGATACTTGAACAGTCAACTGACGGCGGACCTCAACATGGTAGAAAGTTTTACTGGCTTGGATGCAGTACACAGTATGACCGTAGCCCTAGTTGCGTCCGTTGTTGGCGATCCTGGATCAAGTCCCTCCTAGAACTAAGTTTCTGTGCTTTCATCGAGGAGGATACCCTCCTCTACTTCTCATTTTGAAAATAAAAATAAGTCCACAGTATATAAATTGTGTAGTGCTCATTACTGGAAATCGATAACCTCGCCAGATGTACGCTTCAATCGTGGCCCCAAAAATCAAGTTTTGTTGTTATTTGAAAAACTTTTTCTGCATCAAAACGGAGAGAAGACATATTGTAGGATGATGATATTTCGATTAGCCTATTCAGCTGTTTGCTTAAAACATTCTCCTCTCTTAAGCCTGAATCAGTAATTTTTGCGCGCACAGACCTAGTCTTCGACGTTTGATCAATAAAGCTTCACTGGTAACAATACAGTAAAAATAATTGATCGGATTCACTCTATAGTCAGTCATCGGGATGCGTTTAGAAATCGAGGATGATTGATTGCTAATGCCCTATTCTACGGAGTCGACTAACCAACTGGAGATGTGTTCCGATATTCACTGACGAGGGACTCGTTCCGTCTTGTCAATGTAAGTGTCTTTGCAACTGAATATGAATTGATAGATAATATGAGGTGCAGAATGGTCAGATGGACAACGTTTAGCCTTACTCAGACTCATTACAGACACCTCGAAAAATACTGAATTTAATTTATCGATATATACAGCCTTGATTTTACGGTTGTTCCCCAAGACGAGAGTTCATCAAGACTTTACTAAATCAGCGTGTATATGGCAGTTCAGGGTTAACGGAACTGATCAAAACGTGAGAACAAGTTGACAGAGGAATATCGACGTAAGTTGGCGCCATCCGTTCTCTTGGTAGGATCGGTGGGTTTAGTCGCACATGTTGGACCAATCGTTCAACGTAACCGGTAAAGTTAATGGATCCCGTCGAACATGAAACAGCCACCTGTCCGGGTAAGCGCAACCAGGACTCATAGACCAATTGAGCGGCGATGGTGCGTAGATCGGCTTTCGAAATGTTTCGGATATCTTACAAGACAAACAGTAGAATATCATATCACGAAGTGTTGTTGCTAGCAGACACTGAACTTTTCAGTTGCTAATGGAAACGTTTAACTAATTCGCTGGTTGCTGAGTGGCAAGCTGTGGTACGAATTGGACTACCTCCTAGCGCGTTGAGAAGTGACGTGAAGGCTAAGTCAAAATGTAACCCGCGGTCATTGATCACTACAGCGGGACAACCAAACTGGACAACCGAACGTCCCAAAAATGCCCATGCAACGGCTTCTGACGAACAATCTAGAGTCGGCATGATCTCTGATTAACGTGTAAATTGGTCTACGCACGTTCAGATATATGTATACCAACTGGGGTCCGACTAGGTCAACATGCACGTGATGGAAATGATCGTCAGGGGCTGCAAAACAACCCTAAGGGACACGCGTGTGGTGATAACTTTTAGACCGTTGACAATGCATGCACGCTTTGGATCGGGTGCGGCTGTTAAGATTGACGTTGTGCCAGACAAAACGCTCAGTGGCCATCTTGACTATCGAGCATATCCCTGGGTGAGATATGTGCAACGTTTCAAAAATGTGGTGGCAAAAATCTAACGGAATAATTGGGGGGTGGGGTGATATATTGTAAAGTGTCACAAATTATCAACCCTTTGGACGAATGTATGGGGACATATTCTACTTTGAAGGAGCTTGATCGACTGAGTTGTTCTGTCACCAGATCGTTGACCCGTACCTCAGCGATCGTTGCGATGTCGACTGAGTTGTCTATCACGCTCGTTATAGGATTGATGCGCGAGAGAGCATCGGCGAGTGAGTTCGAAATACCTGAGGCGTGACGGATATCGGTTGTGAACTGAGCGATATAATCCAAGCAACGGGTTTCTGTGGGGAAGTACCTGTTGGATGTCCAGCGTATGGCGTAAGTTAGCGGCTTACAATATGTGAAGACGACACAACTTCTATCCTGCAGAATATGTCGAAAATGATGGATAACGAGGTTTATTGTTAATAGTTCCTTCCCGAAGACACTATAACGCTACTCGGTTGATTGTAAACGCTTCCAGCGAATGGTTTGTAAGCACCATTCGTCACCGAGTTGGTGCTGCAGAACCGATTCTACAACCGCGTTTGCTGCATCCATGGTTAGCGTCAAATGAGAAGACTGATAGTGATTTGAGCCCGAATCCATATTCGTGATAGCTTCTTTTAAATTAATGAAGATATTTTGTGAAGCAGTTGTGAATGAAAATGAGCGTGCCTTGTCTGTGGGTAGGGCAGTGAGTGGTTGCATTAAATGGGCGTAATTAATGGACGATAAGCAGCGATAAAATTAACTAACCCATCGAATCGACAAGGTTTTCTAGACGAAATGGGACCTTGATAATCCACGGTTGCCTGCACTTTGTCGGGGAGAGGTTCGATCTAGCCTATTAACATATTGCGAGAACCTAGCTGAGTGGTCTGTAAATGCTATTACAAATGGGACAATAAAGAACACAAGTGCTCGCAATGTCCTTCCTATGACCAACGACCGACCAACGTATCGTCCAAGTCTGGATAAGCACCATCCGGTCCACAACAGACAACCTGTATACGACATTGAAAGGTTTGGGCAATGTTATTACGACCAAATGACATGCGCAAAACTTCGAAAAATCCTAGCGATGTTGTGACTACTGTCGGTGAGATGTCCTCCAGAGCTACTAGGATCTGGTTATAAGTGTATATCAGGTTAATTTTGGTAAATAACTGCTTTCTGCGTAGGTTCTTCGTCAAGTCTAAATATTAAAAATTGGAAACCTATCGAAAATGGTTGCGTTGTTTAGTGCACGTTAAATGTCAAATGGGCGTCAGTCGTTATCCCTCTGTTTGGACATCATGTGCAAAAGCGGTGCCCAAGGACTGCTGGGGGAACAGATGATGCCAAGCTAGAGCATAGGCTCAAACTCAGTTTGGACAATTTATAGCTCTTCAGGCGCCAAACGACGCGAATGACTGGGCACTGATGGCCCTGTTGTGACAATGTGATGTGCGATATCGGTTGTTACGAGGGGTAGTTCGTTAGCAGATCGGATGGGCTGGGGGAATTTACGTACTGTCTTCCTATACGACGAGATAGCGTCAGGCTGACCACAAATGTGTGCGACAATTTACATCGAACGTCGAGTTTCGTTGAGGTTTTGATCGACGCTCGTCAACTAGTAATTTAACATGTCTAAAAAAATTAGTGCCAAAGATAGAGAACGGAATATCAGTCACGAAGAAAGCTCATCGAAAATCACGGCAAAGGCCAAGACTTAGCTTGAGCTGTCGACGGCCGAAGGTTTTAATGGGCGCACCATTTGCATCTGGGAATGCATTGCCGGACTCTGGTTGCGGGTCCGTTGTTGAATACAGTGTGAAACCAACCTTTGCTCTAGTATCGCCTATGAAGTTCATTCTAGAGGTCGAATCTTTCAGACGGAAAAGATGACTGACTTGTGGTTGGCCTGTGGCAGTCGTCGCTGAAACGTGTCGGCCTGTTAGTTTGAACGTTTGTTTACCTGACAGCTACATTAAGATCAGCACCATTTAGCATTTCCACTGCATATCTTCATCAGCAGACCTCGACTGCAATGACAAATGTGAATATGCTCATTATCGAACTTTTGACTGAGATCCAACCGTAGAATCTTGTTTCGGTCTTTTCTTCTCACATATTCCCAACACTTGAAGTTGGCGTCACAACATCACCAGGTTAACGAAGCGTGTGTGAGTTTATCACTGGTAAGACGACCTAGTGTTAATGTCAGGGTCTTAGATGCGACACGCAGACAAACATCAAAGGTTAACAAAAGTGGACTACAATGTGCATACAAGTTCAGCTCGTTGATTTGCATCGGCAGGTTTTCGAACGTGTGGTTTGACGTGACATGTTAATACTTGCCCCAATGTGACAGACTGGCATGACTTGATATGGGATATGGTTCTGTGTTGTGATGTTTGTGGAGTGAGCGAAAGATAAATTTAGCTTAACTGGTTTTGGAAGAGATTTCTGAAGCGAGAGGGTTTGGCCCAGTTAGAATATCTTCAATTGAGTCCAGGAATCAATTACCGACGTCAGTCGATAAGTATGAAAGCGTGCATATTATTATTGTTCATGCGAATTACTTACAACTTGGACGCCAGTACGCAAGGTGGAATGTTATTGCTTTGACCTTCAGCTGAAAACCGTGATTCATACGGGGCTGGGATGACGTTATTCGAGCAACAGGCTCTACGTATGCTCCTGTTTATGTAGATTGATTGTGCATGCCGTCATTACACGTTCTTTTTTGTTTTATGATCTTGACATGAGTATTTTTGGGTCACGGCATGTGACTGAGGAGTGTGCGAGAATTCTGTTCAGTTTGCGAACTATATGCCAAAAATGTCAAATTGTTTTGGACTCAGAGCAGTCCCAAGAAGAGAGTTTTTCGGTTGACTCATGCTTGCTATACGTCGCTCATGGGACGATAATACACGAGAAATGCTAAATGCATCGAGCCAGAGATTCACGTCGACAATCTTCCAATCCGTTTTCAACAGTCAGTGACGCATCATAACCCGCTCGCTTGTGATATAAGTAAAACCAAAGGTTTCTATCCCAAAATCACTTGCTCGAACCATAGTATGACTAGTGAATGCTATCTGATGGAATATCAATAAGAAGTAACTGCAAGTTCAAGATTTGGTTGAATATTTTCTCGTTTCCGACGCTGTGATAATCTTGCATAATACACACTGCTTACGACTGCGTTCTGGATATCCATCTCGGACCACTTCACGAAATGTTTCAATAAGCCAGTCGATCGTGGTACCAAGTTGCTTCGCAATGAGAAATTGTAGTACTAATAATAATAATAATAAATTGTCCCAATGTCTCTATGGAGAGTTAGAAGTATTTTTGTCCAGTTGTGCATACGGCTATTTAGAATTAGCACTGAGAGTGTTTCCTGTAGTTTCATTTACATAGGGATGTCCACTTCAGGAGAAATGCTCGAACTTCCAATAAGACTGAAATTTATGGGAACAGGTTTTAGATGGTTCGCATTATTCCTGTAGTTATTGGGCTGGTCGAATATGCGGCTAACCACGTGTACACCCAGAAATTACAATCTAGTGTTAGATCTAGCTACCTCAGTGTTCATCTGCGGCTGGTCCACTGTCCAAGGAAAGTAGCATCCTGGTAACCTCAAACATTGTGTGTGGTGCTGCACCACCTAGTAAAGATGCAGAAGCATTCGCCGAGTGATGGGCAGTTGTGCAATTTTTAGGCAGTGCTCTTGAAACATCTTGATAAATGATGGACCCCAAACGGTCACGATTACCAATCACAATCGTGTTACTGTTTTTTTGAAAAAACTTAACAGGGCATGCTCACAATCGCAACTTCAATCGTTAACCCTGACCCGTGTAGCGCGTGACATTCAGGTACTGTTCCAAGATTTATAGTAGCTCAAAAACGGGACTAATCCGTTAATATAAGGGGTAGCATCGTTCTTGAGTAATGTTTTGTCAACATTCGTGTGACGATGAACCAATGACAAATTCCAAATGGCCAATCGGGGCTGCCCCTCTGAGGTACTTAGGGCTGTGATACGGTTCGAAGTTTCGGTACTCCGGAATTCTAGTAAAATGCGACGTTCTTTTGCTAACAGATGAACGGTCCTCCCGCTTTATTGTGTATGCTTCATATGTTGTATGTCATCAGCGACCTTTTCTGCTACCATGGCGTAGTGGTCATGCTTGTGTGCTGTTTTGATTCGGCGGGCTGTACTGACTGCGACCTCGGTCGTTGCAGGTTCGACCATGTCAGATTGGCCAAAGGGGAGCAGCCAGACAAAAAGCAGATGCGTCCGTTGTGAGGCTTTCGTTGTGTATGGTGTCATTGTGTTGTGTTTTGGTTCGGGTGGTTGTTTTCTTTTTTGACTGATCTGATTCTCTGTTTGTGCGATTGGTTTGTCTGTGAAGTATGATCTCTGTGTGAATGTGCCGAACTTCTTGGGTTGTGACTGTCGAGCCTGTTCTGGATGGTTAATACTGCTGCGTGTGTGTGCGTGTGTCACCTGCTGCCTTGCGGTACAGGCTTTCGAGCCAAAGGCTTTGGTTGAGGGCCCTAATCGCTCTCTTACCTAAGTCTGGGCGTCCTGGCAGTAACCGATGCCCATAAAAACCATGATTATACAACAGAAAACAAATTCCATACCGCATCGGCCGTCGCGCAGGATAAACCGGGTAGCCCTATCTGCTGCACATGGCAGGGTGGATAGGCGAAAATATGCTACTGCCAATCACTCACCTTCATACTGTCCCCCAGTAGTAATCTCCGAGCCGGTAATGCTGACTCAAATTTCAGTCATCCGAAGAGCAACCTGAAACTGGCCCGAGGACGCAAGACGCTCTGTCTTGGAGCATGGAATGT